>PVKN010004171.1:0-34416 GCA_004027915.1 Capromys pilorides
AGAACCCAGGGAGCACTAAGCCACATCTTCAATCCTTTTAAATTGATTTTTGAGACAGGGTCTCACTAAGTTGTCTAGGCTGGTCTTGAACTCTCCATCTTCCTTCTTCAGCCCCCTGCGTAGCTGGGGGTGCAGCTACATGCTGCCACAGCCAGCTTGATGTTTTCTCTTGCCGAGCACCATTTGTATTCAATTTTCCACCCATCCCTCTCTCCTTTCTTTCCTTTAACACAGTTCTGGAATCCTTTTTCTCATCACTCCCTTCTCTTCACTTCAAGTTTTCTTGTAGTTTTCCTCTTCTGAGTTCAGAATGAAAGGCTGGGTCCATTTTGCATTCAGTCAGTCAGTCGGTCAGTCAGTCAGTTGGTCAGTCAGTCAGTCAGTCAATAACTGTTTATTGGGCTCCAACTGTTCCTTGGTCCAATCGTGCAATTGCTTGTCAAGATATTTATCGAGCAGTAGCAGTGCCTTGTGTCCTGCCAGTAGGTAACTGAGAGGGAAGCGAGAAGATTTAAAGAAAATCCCTGCTCTCCAAGCTCTGACAGTTGAAGAGATGAGGTAGACAGAAGCCAGCAAGCTCTGTGCTGTGCTGCCCCTGGTCCCCACCCTGACCCACTGGCCCACTTTTGAGCTGTGGAGGTCAATCTTGTACCAGCCTCCCCATCACTCAGCCTCCTACCCTTCACTCATGGGCCTCACGCCCTGCCCGCTGCAGCCATGTTGCCCACAGGGCCTCTGCAGAAGCACCAGGCCCCTCTCCTCGCTGCCTCCCTGACCTGCTCCTTTCCTCTGTTCAGTGGCCAGGCTCCTTCTTGCCCTGGGCTCTGACAGAGGAGAGATCCTGGAGGGCTTCTGGCTCTTCTGCCCAGGGTCAAAGCTTCGCCCCGGCCTCCCCACATGTTGCCCCGCCACAGTGGCCACCACCTGCTCTCTGCGCTTCAGGGGCCTCCTATCCTGGTTCACCTGAGAGCTCGAAATAATCCCAATTCATCTTTTAAGCCTCAGTCTTTCCAATATTAGCATTATAGCCATTGCTTTCTTTTTCAGGATTTTCTTCTTGATAATAAATATTTCCAAAACCTCAACTTTCACAAATTTAAATATGGCCTCTCACAGTCCTGAAGAGCTATTTCTAGGCAGACTCTAACTTTCCTATACATTCTTCAAAACGTCCCCTGTCCACATAATGAACTTCTACAAAGAAGGCTGCCCAGCGATTGAGGTCAGCTATGCTAATGTCCGGTTGTAAGTGGTCATTACACTCCTGTGCCCTAAGTCTGCACTAGCTACTATTTATATACTCTCAGCTCTTCTTGAACTGATAGCCAATGAAACTATCAATTCTTCTTGACATGGATGAATTGGAGAGCTCTATGTTAGGTCAGGGCAAATCATGAGGATGACTAGTAGTCCAGTTCACTAAATGTACAGGACAGGAAGTCACAGTTTGGAAAGGGCAAAGCTCATAGTCTGTGCAGACTGGGGCAGAGTGGGGACTCCTAACTCCAGATATCACACCGGTTCTTCCCACTGGGTCACACTGCCTCTTGGTTGGTGGATATTTCAAACAGGAATTTGGGATACAACTTCTACTTTCAAGCTAGTTTTTCTTGTGCAAAATTTTGTGAGCTTGGATTTTGTTTGTTTGTTTGTTCAGTTTGTTTTGTTGTGCTGGGGGTAGAAATTAAGGCCCTTGCCCTGAGTTACATCCCCAGCTCCCCTCCCAGCACCTTTTTAAAAAGTTTTGTTTTCTATTTTCTTTTGAAACAGGATCACACTAAGTAGCTAAATTGCCCAGGCTGGGCTCAAACTTGGGACTTTCATGCCTTGGCCTTCCAGAGTGCTGTGGCTATAGACCTGCACCACTGTGTCCAGCTTTTGTGCTTTTGTTTGTTTGTTTTGCTTGGTAGTCTTGGCATGGAGCCCAGGGCCTGGCACCTCCTTCAAGTGCTCTGTCACTAAGCTAAATCCCCAGCCTGCTGGCTGCTGGGCGTTTGAACCCAGCGTTGAACCCGAGTTTAGCTTTGTGGGGTTTCATCCTACCTCTGCACTCGGCCTGTCCAGAGCATTTTGGGCCTCAACTTCACCAGGGATCTTGCGGCAGCCTCATGTCCTCTAGCTCCTGTGGGTCTTAGTTCTGCACCCATGCCAGCTTGTTCTACCACAAGCCCAGCAGGCTGACACCCACAACAGCCAGAGTGGGGCACTTCCACCTCCGTTCACCCACCAGTCCCTCTCCTGCTGCCTCCTGTCCTGCTTATTAAAAGTGCTATGTCCACTTCAGATGCTTCCATCAGAATGCAATGTAGCGAATATGACAAACCAAACAGGAGCTTATTCTGGACAAGCTAGTGGGGAGAGGGTTAGGGTTGCCAGTGCCCAGTACAGTTTTCTCCAGGGCAAAAGGTTGCAGGGAGGAAAGCCAAGCTCCTGTCTGGGAGCTTATTCGGGAAATGGCCTTTCCCAGAGAATCTGTATGTTATGGTGGGAAGTAACCCAGGACCAGACGCACTCAGACACCAGGCCCTAGCACCATCTGGGATCACGCTGCTTCTCACCTCTGCGGCGTTCTCACTCTCATAATGGGAGGAGCTGGAAACTCCCAGGCAGGGAGCATGCGCTGCAGGCCCACAGAGAGGCCGCTGGCTTCGCTGGCTTCGTTTGCATTCGCCTCTCATCTGTCACTAGCAACCTGCCTCGCAGGCAGCATCCCTATTTCAAAGAAGAGAAGAACTGATGTCAGAGAAGTTAATTTGCTGAGGATTATCCAGCTGGTAAGTGGCGGAGTTTCTTTACCCCCTGCCCTTCCTTGTTGAATTATTGTAAAACCCAAATAATTCAGTAATGAATGTGAAGCTGCTTTGAAAAGTATAAAGCACTCTGCAAATATAAGGAAAAATTACTGAAAAGCTGGCAGGCATTCCTCACTTGCTCCCTGTCCTTTTCCTTTTCTGTCCCCTAACTGAAGTGCATGCAGCCGCCTTTGGTCCAGACCTAGCAAAGAAATGTCATAAAACCATTTTTCAAAATGTCAAATGCCTGTGTACTTTAGCCCCGAGTAATTAAGCTCTTATTTTCTCCAAGCCACAATGCAGAACCCTGGATGCCTCCCGAATGTGCCCTTTCTCCTCCACCCTGAACTAATGGAAATCAAGGCTGAAGGCTGTGCTTGCCGGGGAGCCCACCAGAGCCCTTCAGTATCACCAAGGCCTGGCTTGACTTTGGCAGGGCTCCAGGTGTGACCTCAGAGTGCCAAATAACATCAGGGTTGTGTCGCTTGTCCAGGAGCCAAGTACTCAGGATGGTGTGGTCCACTTCCAGCCGAGGGCCAGCATCACAGGGCCTAAGGCAGGTGGGCGCCAGAGGGGACTACGTGCAGTTCACATCTCCAGGTCACCTGTCCTGCCACCTCCTCCCGCCCCTGTATCTCCACAGTCATCGTAGTAGAACACGTAAGCTCAACCAGAGAACCCTACCTAGCAGGCACAGGTCATTACTGGGTGTTTACGCAGAACTAGACCCTCGTGCATGCATCCCTGCGTCTTCTCCACAGCAACCGTACTTGGCCTGTTTTTCCCAGTAAAGAAATCGAGGCTTATGCACTGGGTGACTCAACTGGCAAAGGGCAGAGCTGGATGAAAGCCCCGGATGTGATATTGCTAGAAGGCCACACGGGCTTTCTCGTAGCATCCCTCTCCCCTGGCGTTTGTTTTTACACACACAATCCAGGAAGTTTAGATGACACCAAGCACAGTCTGAGGGAGCAGTGGCATCTTGGCGTGGTGAGTGTAGCAGTCTGCGATCTGGTTTTGTTCTGGTTTTGTGTCACACAATGAGTTCCATCCTCAGAATCACCTGGAACAATGTGTGTCGAAATGACCTAGACAAAGCTAAGATGCCATCACTGTTTCTGGTATTCCTGGCATAGGTGCGTGGGCCATGAATTGCTTGTTTCTGTTTTTTTAGCAACCGGTATTTTCAAGCTTCCCATATGACCGTGATCGAAGGCCAGTTTGGAAATGGTCACCTCAGGCAAGCTTGCTCTTTTGTCCTTTTGCAAATTACGGCCTCTATTCCTGCATCTGGGACTCTGCCCTGTTTCCTGGGACTCACTTAGTCTGGCTCTCCTCCTCTTCCACCCATTATTCCTTTAGAGGATGGAACTCATGTTCTGTGACCTCCACAAGGGTCTTGACCACCATGGCACATACATTGTTGGGATGCGAGCTTGGAGTATGTAAGACCCAAAGTGATGGTTTTGCCTTCCCTAGAAATAGATTTCTGTGTTCTCCAACAGCGCAGGAAAATTTAGTCAAGTGGTGGTTATGGGGCTTCAGGGACCCAGGCCCCTAGGCCCCTGCTACCTCCATAGGGCAGTGCCTTTATTTACCTGGTCCAAGGCAGCTCATCTGCAGGCCCCCTGAGGTGGATTGCCAGAAGGTAAGTAACTTGTAACGCCCAGCTGAACTGAATCAGCGTGGTGCTGGGTGTGGGAGGCCCACCTGAGGATTGTCACCAACAACATAAGGAGAACTGGTGAGGAAGAGTTGGTGCTGTTGGTTCTCCTGGAGGAGCTTGTTATGCTGGCTTTGCTGATATGAATTTGGTTGTTCTCTGTGTTGGAGGAGCTTGGAACCTTATTGTCGCTGAGGATGGCTATGGTATCTTTCAGGTGAGCTCTGATTTTTACTTTGAGCATTGCTTCTTGACTCTAGAAAGATGGTGCATCATTCCATCTCCTGGTGAAGCTGGTCACACTGGCTTTCCTGACATCATGGACCTGCCTCGTTCTCATCATCAGAGGAGCTTGGGTTCTAAGTTGTCACTGAGGATGGCTGTGGTACTTTCCTGGGGGTGGAATGCTCCTTACCTTGAGCATCACTTCCTGGTTCTGGTTCAGATCCTTCAGCCTGCTGGCATAGACTTCCCAGTGTAGATCTGTGAAACAGACTTGCGTGAGACATTGTCTTGGGCTCTAGGACTCCAGCTGGACACATGGAGGCCATTGCCATATTCTTTGGGCCTTTAGTGTGTGGACAGATGTCCGGTACTCTGTGTATGTGACTCTTTGGGTGACTATTGTGAAATAATCCTATAAATTATGTCCAATACTGTTTCCATTGCAAACCCTGGCTGTGACCCTCACCTTCCAGGTGGGGAGGAAGGGAAGACGGATATGGGACAGGAATGACCAGGAATCCCACAGAACAATTCCAATCTCTCCACTCTCTAGATCTTTATCACAAAGGTTAGGAGAATTGATTTCTTTCTTCCTAGAATAAAGTCTGTTAATTGCTCTAGTGAAAGGAGAGGATGGTTACTGGGAAACAACCTGGTAGGTTTGACTTCTACTTTGGTTTGTGACTTTTCTGTCTTTCCGTCTTTTGTGACTTATGTCTGTGTTCCTACCTTAACCTGCCTGAGCCTCTTTCTTTACCTGTCTGTGAGCCTCTTTGATGTCTACCATACGGGAGACACCAAGTGAGGACCACGAGTTGGAAGTAGAGACTAGAGTGATGGACAAAGCTCTGGAGTGTACCCAATTTTTATGTCATTCCTTGTTTTCTACAACTTAGGAAACGTTTCTTAACCTCTCTGGGTTTCATTCACAGAAACATAAAAAGTTAGTTGGAAGGTATCTTAGGGTACTCTGCAGTCCAACTCTCACTTTGTAGATGAACCTGGTAACCAGAAACGTTAAGTTAGTTTTTCTTTTCTTTTTTTCATGTATTTGGTATAGAGTCTTACTGCACAGCTTGGACTCATAGCGATCCTCCTGTTTTCAGCCTCCCAGCACTGGGATTACAGGTGTGTGTGTGTGTCACCGTGCCCAGTCTAAGCTTTACACTATAGCCCAGGCCTCCTGGCAGCCAAGCCAGGCACAGCAGAATGGCATCGCCCCATATCTCAAAATGGATTTCAGGGTCAAGGTGATCTTAAAGTCTCCTTCTAACCCAGAAACTATGGCACACATTCGCAGTCTTTCCACCTCTCAAACAAATAAAATGCAGAACTAGAATAATTTCCAAGCTTTGGACAACCATTGCATCTGCTAAGCCAGAGCTTTGGGTTCCAGAATCAACCTGAAAACAAAATTAGATAAAGGTGAAGGAAAGAGACCGAGGATCCTACTGATGGGACACGAGCAGAAATAGTCCCTGGGAGTTCTGCCACCACACTAGGGCCTGTGGTGCCCTCGGTCACTTAGAATCCAGGTCCCACACATTCAAATCGCAATGGAGATGGGTGTGGGCAGCAGTCAGCAGAGGAAACGTCGCCAGGCAAACTGGCCGTCCTCCTAATAACAGCTCTCGTTTATTGCTCTGCTGCAGTATGTGCCCCGCACTGTGATAGGTATTTATTTTATGGGCTTGATCTCATTAAATTCTCACGACAAGCTTCTGGGATTACTGAAGGTCATACAGCTGGTAAGTGGTGATTAATTGTCAGAGGAGTGGTGTGAAGAACATAAATTACAGAGCAGTTGGGAAGAAGAAAAGCTTGAGAATGGAATGGTCTGGGAAGGCTCTGTGGGGAGAGCAGAGGGAAGCTGCATCCAGGGCCCCACGCGCTGTGTGGACATGGGGAGAGGAAAAGACCACGTGGTGGCAGGGCCACTCAAGCACAGGGACCCTGGGTAGATGCATTTCCAGAGAAAGTACAGGTGTAAAGTTAAGGGCAACGACAGACCGTGGGGCCGGGGAGTGGTGAAGGATGGGACACACTCGATTGTTACTCTTTTAAAAAGGTTTTAAAACTTTATTTATTTGATACCAGGTCTCACTACGCAGCTCAGGCTCATAGTGATCCTCCAGTCTCAGCCTCCCCAGTGCTGGGATTACAGGTGTGTGCCACCACACTCAACTTCAGGGTTAGCAGGGTGCACCCAGGGTTCTAGGGCCAGCACAGGATTGAACCCGGATCCTTGTGCTTGCCAGGCAGGTGCTTAGACCTCTGAGCTATCTCCCCAGCCCCCAACTGTCACTCTTAAGAAGAGATTTATCAGTGCACATGCCAGGCCTCACACATGGCCTTGTGCCAATGTCTTAGTTACTCTTCTCTTGTTGCTGAGACGAATACCCGACACCCAAAATGAAGGAAGGAAAGGTTTATTTAGGTCACAATTATTGGAGGTTTCAATCCATATTTGGCTGGCCCAGGGCTAAGTGGAATAGGGCAGAAAGCATCCAGTTCATAGTGGCAGAAAAGCAATGATAAGGCAACAGAGACAACCGACCAACCAGGGCAGCAGAGAGCAACAGAGAGTCTGTCTCTCTGTCTGTCTTTATGTTACATTCAGGCTCTCTGCCTCAGCCTATCTGTCTCAGGCCACACCTATAACCCCAGCAGTACTCAGACCCATAATCTCACTGGTACTAAGACACATAATCCCGGTAGATCGTAAGTCAAGTCTCAAACTCTAGAAGTCCCCATCCCATGATTGCATGAGGCTTTGGGGGAACAACTAGACATAAACTATAACAGCCAAAGAGACAAGAAAATGGCTGAAGACCTCTAAAAGCCTCTAAAAGTCCAGTGCCCTACAGCGACGCATGCAGCCTTTCACCTGGGAATCTTTCTTCTAGGATTTAACCCAAAAGAAATTTCAGAGTGAAAACTGGAAATGACAGAATGTCTAATAATATGGAGATTGCAGAATTCACGATGGCACAAGCACATGACTAAACATTGGGTGGCTTTTCAGAAGCTACTCTTGAAGAATGCGTAATTATAGAACATAATGTCAAATGGAGAAGCAGCATGCAAAACTGCAGTACAGATTTAGTCTTAAAAAATATGTCTACATGCCATAAAATCACGTGTGTGGGAGCACACAGAAAAAAAGATCAAAATAAAAGACACTCAGCTTATTTCCTGCAATTAATATCACAAGGCAGGAACAAATCATTTGTGTTCTGTTTTGTTTTGAGACGGTGTCTCACCAGCTCAGCCTGGTTTTGAACTCACTACGCAGCCCAGGCTGGCCTCACACGTGGGCTGATTCTGGCCTTAGCCTTCCGAGGGCTGCGATTTGAGGCATGTATCACCACGCCTGCCTGGTCATTTAGGTTTTATTTTCTTAGACTATTCAAGATTTACCAAATTTTATTCAGCGATCACATACTTTTATAGTGACAAAAAGTGCTTGTTTTTTTCTCTTTTTAAAACATAAAACCCCTAAGTGCAGTAGTGAAGCGCTATTATAAACATCTTGTGGGGATGGGGAGATAGCTCCGTGGCACAAGTGCCTGCCTGACAAGTGCAAGTGCATGAGTTTGAACCCCAGTCCCGCAAAAAATAAAAAAAATAAAAAAAAAAAGAACAAAAAAATTCTTGCTTTATCTTTAGGGACTGTTCATTATCGCCTCCTCCAGTATGTGGACACAAATATAGCTCAGCCGTCACCGGTTCCCTAGGGAGTTAGGAAGTTCACGGAAACCTGTTTTTCTGGGTGTTCATTTAAAGCTTCCGGCTGTATGGCTCCCACTGGATTAGAAACACTAAAGTCTCCCATTAATGTTCTCTGTTGCCAGTTAGATAAATCGTCTTCCTCAAAGCCATAAATCCTAAATGCATGACGCCCTGTTTCAGGGGACAGGCACCAAAGCCTCTTTCAAACTCAATAATGTAGGGATCGATGGTTTTCAGGATTTCAGTGGCCTTTCACGGGCATGCGTGAGGCCTTCCCAGGTACAGGAATGCACCATAGTAGGAAGACGTCGCTGTGCTGGGTCAAGGGTTTTCACCTTCCTCCTTCCTGCTGGGTTTGGTGTAGGGCTGTGTGTTTCTTCCTTCCGCTGAAATAGCTGGAGTATGGGCTGAGTGTAGGCGACTGCATTAAATAGGACTTGACCAGGACCCCAGCCTGCCTGTGACCGGACTGCTGCAGGGGCAACATAAAGGTTAATTACTGAGAGAGGTCCCCATGCTCTTTGCCACAGTGCTGCACCCTATCACCAGGGGACAGTGAGGAATCCTCCGTGAATGCCAATGACTGGTGATCAAACCGAGCTCTTCCTGAGCCGGCAGACCTGTGCCTGAGCTCAGGGTTCCATCCATCATGGCTGACAGCTGCCGAGCTCGAGGTGGAGCGTGGCTCTGTCTTTCTGTTTCCCCTAGTGAAATGATCTATGCTGTTAGCACCAAGGGGAGAGGAGAAGGGGCGGGAACCAGGGAAATGAAACGGTCTTGGGCAATAGCTCCAAGGCTCCGTCTGAGACCTGAAGACAGAAATTGCACAATGATCTTGCTTGTTCCTGCTTGTAACTCTCTGGCTCTTGGTCCTAGAAAATTAAAGCCAGCACCCTGCCAGGTATGTGGCTCTGGACAAGACGCTCAAGCCTGTGTGTTCTCATCCACAGAATGAAGGGAGTGGAGAACAGTGGTTTCCCCCGGGAGTCCTCAAGACCTTACATTCCACTTGGGGAGCTTCAGACCCTGCAAGGGCAGGGCTGGGAAACAAGTAAACACCAGCATAGCTGCTGTGTGGGAACAATGCTTCCTGAACTTCATTCGTAGACTACCAAAAAGTATGTAGGGACTGGGCGTGCTGGAGCATGCCTGAGAGCCCAGCTACCTGTGCACCTTGGGCTGGAGGATGACAAGTTCAACGCCAGCGTGGGCGAATGAGCAAGATCATATCTCAAGATAAAGAACAAAAAGGGCTGAGGCAAGCTCAGTGGTAGAGCACTTGCCTAGTGTGTGCCAGGCCCTGTGTTTGATCCTTCATAGCACACATACACACACACACACACACACACACACACACACACAGAGGACATGGTCTTACCTACACATCTTACCTACTCACCTTATTCCATAATAAGTTCATTGATTTCATCCACTATTGCAATGTAACACAGCAATCCAAAACTTGATGGTGTCAGACACCATTCCTTTATGGTCTTGGATTCTTTGGGACAAGGAATCAGATGGGCACAACGTGAAATGACTTGTTTGCTCTGTGATGTCTAGAATCGAGCTGGGTGAACTCAAGGCCTGGGGCGACGCAGTGCCGAATTGCCCTGCACTTTTATAATCTAACTCGGAAGATGCAGATCATTGGTCTGCTGGACCCCACTGATCCAAGATATCCAAAGCCCCACACAGGACTCAAGGAGAAGAGGAGGAGGCAGAGGATCCATGTTTGAGGGCATGAAGAGCCTGTGGAGTGGGAGACAGTGATGTGGCCAATGTGGGGAAACAGAAGCTGCCAAGAAAGAGCTCAGTGGCAGAGTGCTCAGTGGAAGAGCTGCCAAGAAAGAGGAAACAGACGAAAGAGAATTAGCACACGTATAGTAGGAGCAGAGCTGGGACTCCAAACGATTCCTTCAGCTCTGAGCTCCTCTTTCCCATGCTGCTTTGGGCTCCTCACTTTGTCTTTCTGGCAAAGTTAACTCATTAACTTAGTAAACAGATTGACTCAAATACTAGTCTCTATCGTAGCAGTGTGTGACCAGCCAGGAGAACAATGTCTTCTAACGGATGAAATATTTTGAGCTCCTCTGCCCTCAGAAGGCCGGAGTGGAATATGTATGTAACATCCATGAAAACTAACAGAAAGGCTCTATGTTTAGTCTCTCTCGGAGCATGCAACCCAGCATTAGGAGCATAATGAGTACTTTGGAGGGTGGAGGTGTTACTTCGTTTGGGGTCTGGCCTTCGTTTTAGGAATCAACAGCCCATTTTAAAGCTTTTGCAACATCAAAGCTGCATAAGTTATTTGGGAGGTTGCCTCCATGCTTGGGTGGTTCTGGCATGGAGTCTGCTTTTATTTCAGTCTGTTCCCAGCAGCACCTGAGTGGGCAGATTTCCAATTTGCCTCCCAGAAATGTGAGAGTGGAGAGCTGAGGAGCCCAGGATGCAGCACGCATTTGGGGTGAAGAAAGCCACAATGCACGGGCCTGTGTTTGACCCAGAATCTGTGTTGAGAGAACCACAGCCCTTGCCACTGGAGGCTTCCATCTAGAGAAAGACAAGCCAAATAGTCAGGGCTGAAAAGGGGTTGTTGGGCACAGAGGAAGCAGCAGAGGGTGAGCAGGCCTCCCAAAGGAGAAAGCCTGGAACCTGGGCCTGAAAGGAGAGACAGAGCTACCCAGGGGATAATGAAGTGGAAGAAAAGGTCCTTCATGTGGGGAAACACAGGGACAAGGCATGTTTTGAGAAAGGTACACATCTGGCCCATGTGGCTGGCCATGTGGGAAGGCTCGGCAGGCAGACAAGCAGGGCAGAGGCTGGAAAAGTTGAGGTCTGATCCTGCGGGAGTCGCACAGCCTCCTTCACTTCCTCCTCTCTGTGGACGCTACCTTCCTCACAGACCCACCGACCCTTCCTTCCGAGACCCAGTGCCCACCACTTCGTAGTTCAGACCTACTCAGCAAAGTGCCTAAGACCAGTATTCATACTATAGCATCCGTGAGATTTATCTATAGGGCCTACATGCCAATGTGTTCTTTCTCAGTATTTTTTAACCAGAAATTTTGTTTCAACTTACAAAACAAAAGCCCTTAGCTCTCTTACTTGAAAGAATATGGTGTAGATTTTTCCTATAATTGATGAAATCCCAGCCCAGAGAGAGAACCTTCCAGGTGAAAATGTACCCAGACCCTGGGCTTCACTAACCATTTTGTCCAACTCTACATGTCTGTATCATCCCTGGTCACTCTGATCTCTGGATGAGAGCTTAATTATCTCAAGAGCTGCTAACTCCTTCTCCCAATAAAACACAGTACATCGCGTAATGCTCAACCTGCAGAACTCTAAGCCTCCGCATGGAGCAAGCCAGACTCTTAGGCACGGGGGCAGAATGTAAATGTTAACAGCCTCATAGCTCACTGCCTGTAAAAACTCTTTTATGGATATCTACAGAGCAGGCAACTGTCCAGTGCAATGCTCCTTCTGGCAGAGTGGGAAGACAGAATAGAAGGGGACAACCAGCTTTCATGGCACGCACTTCATTCACAATGCTGCCAGCAAGACGGAAGCACAGGGTGGCTGGTGTTCTTTTCTTGATGACTGGGGCCAGGCTGGGCTGACCCCATGGCTCAACACAGTTGTGTCTTGTCCCCCCTCATGGCCATCCTTGAGGTCCACCTGACTGGGAAGAGAGCACAGCCTGCTGGTCATCAGGACGTTCCTGCCTGATTCTCACTCCTCTAAAATCTGACCCCACACCTCTCAACCCCTGACCCACAGATGGCCTCCTGGCTCGTGTCACCTTCCCGAGCTTTGGTGTCCTGCGCTCCATGGTGCTTACTGGCTGTGCTCCCAGCCTTGCTGTCCTTCCAGCATGATTGCCAGGGCCACTTTGTAACTTCTCAGATGTGCCATAAATCAACCCTTCCTTGAGTACTATTTCCCCAGAGGGTTGACACAGAGTCACTGTGCTGTGGCTGCTACTTCCGTTCCCTGACATGGTCTCTGGCCCAGGGAAGAAGCCTTTGTCTTAGTCTGCTGTGCCCAAGCCTCTGCCTATGCCCTGGTGTGAGTCAGCAGGCCCACATTTGATCCTTCTGCTTGCACTCCTGCCCTGCCCAATCCCTTCCCACACGATCTACTTGTTGCCTTGTACTGAAGCAACTGGTGTGGCTGGAATCAAGTGAGACCTCCAGGTCTTGGACCTCAAGACTCTCTGTTTTCATTCTCAGCTAACAGCAGACAAGGGCTTCCCAGATGGCTTTAGAGACCCTGACTTCCTGCTGTACTTTGTCTACTTGCATGGACTTCCTGTTGTCATTTAGTGCCACATCCACTCAGAGACCTGGTGTCTTGGTTACTTTTCTCTCAGTGCTGAGACAAAATACCTGATGCCCAAAATTAAGGAAGGAAAGGTTTATTTAGCTCACAGTTTATGGAGGTTTCAGTCCGTAACCAGCTGGCTCCAAGCCAGGGTGACATGGCAGAGGGGCAGCAGTTCACGGTGGTAGCAAATGAAGAAGACAGAAAAAGCAACACAGCAAAGGCGGGGGACAGGGCCTCTTTCCCTTATATTGTGTGCAAGGTGGGTGTAGCACTCACACTATCTCTGTGCCCACCTCTTGCACAGGCTCAGGATGTTCACACAGTGAGGACCCTTACTTCCTCCCTGCTCTCACTTAAACTTCTACATGTCTCAAATTGATACAACAAATCAACCATCATAGTATCCTACGGCATAAGCAGCCCCCTAGGGCATGTCCTATACACCCTAGGATGTAGAACTGATGAGTTACTTAGCAAAGCTTCTAGATGCCTCAAGTTGACACGATGTACCAACCATTACACCTGGCATAGCTCACTGATTGATAAATCTTGGTAGCCCAGCACAACACTAGGTTTCCATCTCATTTGCATTAGTTACAAGGTAGAGCGACCTACTCTCTGGTGATTTGTGGACACATTCCTTCCATACGTACAGTGATTCCTCTATCTTGTAGGACCTCAGAAGCCTTAACTGGTTCCCCAGTCTCTATCCAACCAGTAGATGAAGGGACAATGGGTAGATAAGTAGTGACGGATATCCCAGAAGGTTTTAGGGTTTGGCCAGGAAGTGCTATTCATTGCTTCTGGCCTTATTACTGACTTGAACTGGTGACTGACCTCCAAGAGAAAAAGTGATCCTTCTCAACACCAGGAAAAAAGAAATGCTCTAGGGTACAAATAACACTGTCTGTGCTGTGGGGTGGAGGAGTTTTGTTTTGTTTTGGGATGCAGTCTCGTTATGTAGTTTAGGCTGGCCTCAAACTTGTGGCATTTGTCCTGCCTTGGCCTCCTGAGTGCTGGCATTACAGGTGGACACCAGTGTGTCCAGAAGCATGTCTGTTTCATAAGAGCCATATCCTCCAGGCCCCGTCCACCCTCCCCACCCCACCCCACCCCCCTGCCACACACACACACACACACACACACACACACACACACGCGCGCGCACTCAAGTTAAATTCTCTCTGGTCTAGAAAGATTCGGACTCCTGAGATGACACCTTAGAAGTAGTAGGCCTTGTGGACTTGGGCTGTTGTCTTCCCATTCCCTGGCTCCCAGGGGACGCCTCTGGGCAGAACCTCGAGCCCTACATGCCGTTGCAAATTGGAACTTTTTCTGACAAGTAATAGTCTTTCATTTCTTGCAAGAAATATTCTGTTTTCCCTCCTGGGGACTTGTTCAGAGAAGAGATACCCAAGTGATAGGTGCTTTGCAAATACCTAGATGGAGGAGTGAAAAGAAAAAAAAAACAGCACAAGGGAAAATTTAGACAAAACAATGTAGATCACCATGGTAACAATCTTTCTGAACACATCAGGGGAAAGGAATCATTGTTAACACGGTTCATATTTTGCAGAGATATCCAATCACTGAACTCAATTTTAGATCCTTCAATCACAAGCCCTTCACAATGCTGGGGCTGATACCACCATAGACCCCCTGCTGATTTTCAGGGAGCCCTTCTCTTTCCCATCTAATAATCTTTAATGAAGATAATGCTTTAATTAAGGCAACTTACTGTGTCCCCGTTGGCAATTTGAAATCAGTAAAAGGTCAAGTTACAATTAACACAGCCGATTTACTCAGAGAATCCAGAAGTATTTTTATTTTGCCTGTAGCGGCTTATAAGAATATGGCAAAGATGCATATTTAGTGGAAATGTGCACAAGGAAAACAGGAGACTTGTCTTTTGTAAGACATGGAAAGGAAAAAAAGAAACTCTTCTCCACTATACAAAAGCAGTTTTGCCGAGGCTTTTCTGCCCTAACCACATGAAAATGTCCAAAAGTCTAGGTGACTCATGGTCAATAATAATGATTCTGTAAGGCTGCTAAAGCAGAACCTCAGGGGGTTGTTATGAAGACTTTGTTCTAGGGGCTTTTAAAGAAATCTCGCAAGATACTGGGCCTCAAGCCTGGAGGCATAAAAATGTGGTGTCTGCCCATAGTTCCCTGCCCACCAGCCTCCCAGGGCTCCTGAGGAAAAATTGAGTATCTTCCTCAGTGGAAGACAAAACCATATCTTATCTTCTACCCCCAGAATCACAAGTTATGAAATATGCACCCTGAAGATTTCTGGAAAGGGTAGCTGTGCTCTGTTCCCAGCTTTCCTTGGCCCTCCTCAAAGTCTCATGGGCTTTTGAAAGGCAATAGATTATGGGGGCTCATGAGTGAGCTAGAGTTAGGAGGTGGGACGTGATTGGAAGAGGTGGGTCACTGAGGTGTGACTCAGAAGGACTTATCACCCTCCACGCTTCCTGCTTTCTCTCTGCTTCGTGTCGGCCACTCCACATGCAGCTTTTCCTCCCCTGTGCCCCTCTGCCAAGCCACCCTGCCCTGGTGCCAGTGGACTCTGATCTGAAACCTCTACACCCTGTGAGCCCAAATTAACCTCTCCTGTGCTCCTTCTGCTGCACATATACTAAAATAAACCTGTCCCTCTGTAGGCTGCGGAATGTCATTCTTGCACCCTAGAGAGGCAAACATGAGTAAGACAGCAGTCACTGTTCGGTATCCATGGGGATTTTTTCTTTTCCGGGATCCCCTGTGGATATCAAAATCCACGGGTGTTCAATTCTCTTCTATAAAATTTCATGGTGTTTGCATGTGACCTGTGCCAGTGATGGCGAACCTTTTAGAGCTTTCAGTGTTGACACAAACAGCCCATTGTAGTGTGCGTGCCTTGTGACTTTAACACAACCTTCCAGATACTTTCAATCCCCTCTGAGATTACTTGTAATACATAATATAATATGAAAACTACCAGTGGTCTTTATAGGGCATTGTTTCACAAGAAAAAATTAGTCTACACATTTTCAGGACAGACACAATATTGTTTTCCATAAATGTTACATCCAAGGGCCATTGAATCCATAGATACAGGATGTAGAGGGCCAACTACACTCAGTATGTGTGGGCTTAGACAGAAAAGAGCTAAATTGCTTGCCTAAAATAGAAGCCAAGCCTTGATAAATTTATGAGCCTGCTTTCTTCTTTCTTCCTGCAAGTATCTGTGGACCAGATAGCATGCATTAGGGAGTCTTTTCATTTATGGACTGCTCACCCCTCTCTGTGACTTTTCTTCTTGCTGCTCCCCATCTCTGTAGGACCCCAAAACCTGTTCTAGGTGAGGTTCAGCTGCCAGTTGGTCACGTGTTAGTGCAAAGACAGGCTGCTCTGTTCCTTTTGAGAAGAATTCACATTTGACATTTGAGCCTCATTGTTGTAGGAAATGATTCTCTGCTCAAAAGGTTTCAGACATTGATCTGCATGCAGATGGGTATTTTCAAAGCAGAAGGACTTCTCTAGCAACTCAATGTCTCACCACCTGTTGACCAGCCTCTTGGAATAGTCATGATGGTGGCCCCTTTTGGTGATCAAATCAGAGGAAGGAATGGATTGACCTCAGAATGACATGCTAGCATGGCTCACAGGATAAGAGCACAGCCAGTGTGGTGGTGTGCTTGGCAGGCTGAGCAAGGACTGTGAGTTCAAGGCCAGACAAGGCTATCCAAGTTTGCAGTGAACCTGCAAGAGATCAGGCAGCCCTGTCTCCTAAAAACCACCACCAGCAATAACACAAAAGATGAGAACACATGGAAGCCTGCGTGCCCTGTCTCCTACCCAACACTTCCGACTACAACATCACACTGGAGAAAAGACACACTGAAATTGTATCAGCTCTTTGATCAAAATGCCCCCTAATCAAAGCATGCTTCCACTTGGCGTGAACTGCTCACCAATTGCCTCCTCCATGTTCAATCCTACTCCTGCTTCAGCACTCATGGTAGACATTACTTCTTCTAGACGTCAGGGACTAAGAGGACTGGGATGGATCCCCTGATACATGGTTTCACAGCACCTGAACGTGTTCATGTTACCATGGAGATGCTTCATCACTAGTTCCAGGGAAGCATACCTGGTTGTCTTCAGTCTTCATAGCTTCATAGTGGTCTCATCTACTGTTTGGTATCAAGCATCCAACAGTGCTGGCTTCATAGTAAATGTCTGTCAAATATGTACACCACCAATCTTAAGTGCTATATTTCTTTGGTTTGGTTTGGTTTTTAAAGATGGGAGTCTCTGTATGTAGTCCAGCCTGGCCTTGAACTCGCCATATAGCCCAACTAGACTCAAACTGATGGCAATCCTCCTGCCTCTGCCTCTCAAGTGCTGGGTTTGCAGTTGTGCACCACCAGTTGCAGCTTAAGTACTACTTTCCTGAATCAACACTTCATCAAGAACTCCCTTACTTTTTGGTAGTCAAGTATGGATTTGCTCTGCCTTGCTGAGTGGTCATGTACTGTTAAGATCACTCATATTGGGTGGAGCCTGTTCATGGGTTTTGCCTTGTCTCATCTCTTACCTGGGTTGTCCCCACTTCAACTTAGGAAACCATTTGGGATTAATCTTCCCCTAACAGGGACAAAGTCACTTTTGAGTTGGGTACAGAATAAAGTCTAAACCCTCTTGGCCTCCAAGCCTTGCGGTAATCAGATCCAGCCTATAATTTTGTATCAAGTGGCTGCAGTGAGGCTTTCACCAGATGTTTCTAATCGTGGGCCTTAAGCTTTTGCTCACATTGCTGGCTCCATCTGGAAGGACCCTGTGTTCTTCTGTGTATCAGACTCTGACCTATTGCTGAGAGTCTGGCTTGAATCCCACTCTCTCTGTATGGCAGTCGCTAGTTGCTAGTGCTCGGATTCTTCTAGATCCAAGGGTGATCCAGAGTGGTTTAAGTAAAAATGACTTCCTCCATGCCACGTGTTGTGCATTTCCGATTCTCCTTGAGTCCATCTGGCTTTGATGGTTCATCTGTTTCATCTTGGTTACAGCTGGTCCCTGGCTTCCCCTGGTAACCGTAGCTCAGTTGTCCTTCTTTGGATCTCACAACGCTTGCTCCTTCTGTAAACCAGCTCTCTCCCCCTCTGGGTGGTGCAGAAGAACATGGCAGTTGGGAACAACTGGTTGTGGGGTTTATTAAAAAGAACAGAGAAAGCCCTTGCTAGATGATGGAGTAAGAGGACACCAGGGAAGGCCTGGATCAAAAAGCCCTTTGGGGCAGGTTTGCTCTGGCTACTGCTTTGCCAGGCTTCCCTTTACCAGTCCATTTGATTAGTTCTTTGCCTTTCGCAGCTCTGGTTTCCCTCAAGGCTCATCTCCTCCTGGCCCTCACTTACTGAATTTAGTTCGTTTTGGTATTCGCCTTTGGTTTTTTCTTTTCTGGTCTCATTTCTGTGCAGTTCTGGGAGCTGACCCACCAGGAGTTTCAGGAGTGGAAGTTTTTCTTCTGTCAGGGAAAATCCTCTTTCCAGTGGCTTTATTTTTTCTTCTGTTTCCAGCAAAAACTAAGGTTTATGCTTGCATTCTTCACAATGCCCAACACTTACAGCCACCCAGTAAGTACTTGTTGGTTATATTTGTCAGGGAGGGATTGAGGGAAAGGTGGTAAACTAAGGTATTCTCTTGAATAATGTAGTTCAAAAACTTAATATTTTGCTTGGAGCGTTAAATGAAATAGGACACCTACAAGAAATCCTATGGGGATTTAGACCATATAGAGACAATTGTATCATAAATGTATTTTCTTAGCTGCAAATTATCTCCAGCTTAACTTGTGAATTATTTGACTATCTAGAACTCACCTATATGACTCAATGAAATTAGACATACGAGCCTCCTACCTTGGCGAACTAGTTGTCTTTGTATGTGGATTTCCTTAGTTTTACGATAATAGGGAAATTGCTCTCTCATTGAACCTTAATTCACAATATTAAGAAATTTAAAATCATACTCAGAGAGAATTTCAATCTTCCTATTGCCAAATACACCCTGCTTTGCTAGGGGCACTCCATGCTGTCAGGACGTCGATCTTATTTTTGATAAGGTCCCTATAGAGGAGTTCTCAGCTCTGTGTCCTTAGCTAATATGAGCAGGTAAAAGAATGTCCTCCCCCTCCGCTTTCATGAAAACATAGATTTTCATTCAGGATTGACCGAAAGTAGTTTGTGAAGCAGTTTAAGCCTCAGGGAGGGAAAGGCTCCCTGGCCTCTAAATGGCTCCCCAGTTATTGTTGTCTCTAGTTGCTATAATGCTTTTCCCAAGGACCTGCATTTTAAGGCACTGAGATCTTTGTTCTCCACCAAGACAAGACTTTCCGCTTTCTTTTGGTACAGTTTCTCTTATATTTTAAAAAACCTTTTATTTATTTATTTGATACAGGGTCTTGCTATGCAGCTTGGACTCATAGGGATCCTCCCGTCTTAGCCTCCCCAGCTCTGGGATTACAGGCACGCGCCACCACACTTGATTTCGGTGGCTGACACAATGGCAAGGCATGTGGTACCGAGATCACACTCGAGTCCTTACACCTGCCTGGCAGGCACTTAGATCACCGAGCCGCATCCCCAGCCCTCTCTTACATTTTTGTCTAGAATGCTATGGCTACTAGTCAGTTGTCCGTTGCTCTTTAGATAGTGTTAATGCCTAATGAGTGGGATGTGAGTTTTTAGATTTTTTTTCCAGGAGTTGGAGATAGACTACTCTTAATATTCTTGTATTAGCTATTGAATGTTACATAACAAATGACCCTCAAATAAAGCAACTTCACTACAGCCATGTGGAACCTTTGAGAGGTGGTGGCTCTGGCTCAAGGTCTCTCAGGGGGTTTTGTCAAGGTGTTTGTGTGGGCTGTCGCTGCCTGAATGCCTCATTGGCACTGGACTTGGTTGTCAAAGATAGGGTTGGATGGAGGCCTGTTTCTTGCCATGTGGGACTCTGTTTTAACAGCCTTGGGATGAGAGCTGGGCCCTCTGGAGGATATGATCAAAGGGACACCATGAAAGAAACTGCACTGCATCTTTCACTTAGTCTCAGAAGTCAGATGCTGTCATTTTTGCCATATGTCATTTGCCAGTACTGATTCGCTAGGAGTAGCCAGACATGGGAAGGGAGGGGGACTAAGCTCCAGTTCTGGGGACAAAGCATATCAAACAGTGTTTGGACACATTCCAAAGCCATCTCATGATTCCATTGATTTCTTGCTTTTCTGGCCAGCTCTCTGCAAACAACAAAGTCAAGAGTTTAATTAAGGGGCATCAGGCGGACAGATGAATTCTGTTCCCTCAGTCATGGGGTAGTTCACATAGAATTTTGGTCTTTCAACCTAACCAAATAGGTACTCCCCCAACTTTAAAAGGATGCAGTATAAGTCGAGTCTGACCCAAACAGATTTTATCTTCCAGCTTCACAATCAATACTGTCTTCTGGGCCAGTGAGACGGTTCAGCGGTCTAAAGTACCTGCTTAGGAAACCGCAGGGATCTCGGTTCGACCCCTGGGACCACATGCTGTGCCAGTCCCACCCCCAGGGCAGGCTGAGATGGCTTTAAAAAAAAATACTGTCTTCTGAGGCCAGGAAGTAGCTATACCCACGGTTCGCCCAGAAAAGGGGTCACTGCTCAGACCTGAACAGGGATAAGCATGTGATTGTGCTCACCTAGAACAGGTCCGCATACAGGCAGCAGATGCTGAACCTGAGTAAGAAGCAGGCTGGCTCTGCTCTGCTGCTCACTGGCACAGACCAGCCACAGCTAGTGACAGTGAGGCTGGGCTTAGCCCTCGGTGCGAGCAGCAAGCAGGCATCAAAACCTCACGCTAAAATCACCTGCCACCGAGAAACATGTAGGACCCACAAATGGATTGCTGGCCTTCAATCTCCAAAACAGAGGCCAGGGTGGCTCAGGCTTCTTCCTTGGTGCAAGCTATGAAGAAGAAAGCACTTGGTAGCAGATGGAGAGGTTGCAGGAACAGAGCATGACTGTCAGGCCACAGAACAGCATGTCATGCCACAATGACAGGTGGCGAGAGGGGAGCCTTGCGAGAGCTGGCGTCCTCTTGCCTTGTCACATTTATGCTGCCTATGTGTCCACTACATGGGACCTCTTTGAGAGACCTTCCTGCCAAAGCATTTTGATGTAGAAGTCAATGCGAGTGTTTCAAGCTGTAGTTCAAGCTGAGAGCATTTCATAGCTTTTCTGTTTTGTTTTTTTTCGGATTTACAGATACCCAGATTTTTGATACACAAGTTAATAAGGGAACGATGGAATGATCTTATTTATGAAACTGAGCATTGGAAAGGAGATGCCACCCAAGGATAGAGTCAAGAATAGTTTCTTTCTGGTGCTTTCCTGCCATTACAACACTGGCGTAAGAGCCAAGGAGTTGGGAATCCTAAGAAAAGCATTTGATTTTTACTTCCAAGACAGATCAACTATACTCATCATTAATAAGAAATTCACTGCTCTGCTAGCACTGTCTTTAGATGCTTTCAAAAGATTCTGCCCGGGCCCTTCTGCCACACTCTTACACATGGGATGGGAGTCCCCTGAGCCTCCCGAGCCAACCTCAGCTGACGTTGCTACTTCAGAGCTGGCTCCTGGGTACAGAATTCCTACCCAGAAGGCTCTGAGCCCTCTTCCGGGGGCCTGTGTGCCTTTTCCCTGCACTCTAGGATGTGAATCCCTGAAGCGGGGAGGCAGGAATGAACCGTGACCTGTGGCCTGCGGTGTCTATGCCTGGATTAGCGTCACCTTGCAGTGTGGGGCTGAACTGGCTATAGAGTCATGGCCAAGAAGCTGCTCTGTTGCTGGTGCGGAGGTGGTGGAGGTGGTCGTAGGTGAGACCCTCTTCCTGATCTGCTTTGGCCATCTGGGAACTCTCAAGCCATCCCATCTGGGTTTGCAAGTTATCGAAGTATATTTTCCAAGGTGAAAGGACCTAATTTTATACTTTCACAGTTTGTTTTATTTATTTATTTGTTTATTCATTCTATGTATTTAGTACAGGGTTTACAGGATCTCACTGTACAGATCGGACTCGTAGTGATTCTCCTGTTTTCAGCCTCCCAAGCGCTGGAATTACAGGCGCCTGCCACCATGCCCAGTCTCAGTCACAGTCTCAGCGCACCCTGGGGGCGGGGCCAGCAGAACCCAGGCTGCCGCACTGTAGTCCCCTGAGCTATCTGGCTGGCCCTCACAGCTCATTTTGTAACTTACATGCTTAGACAACTGAGAGGTGGGCCTCCATAGATAGTTTTCTCCTGGGTCTTACAAGGTTAGGATGGCTCCTGGAGCACCACTTAATACAAAATCCCACTTAATCAACTAAAGACCTTTTACTGTTTCCTTCCTGACTGATCTTACCTCTCAACTACTCTTCTGCTAGAATCTATCTGCCCAACTACCCAACTCAGAGCCAGGCTCAGCCTAGGTGTCTTTCTCTGTGCTCTGGTTCACATTATTTCTCTTTGAAAAGCCTCTGTTTCTGCCCTGCGTTTATACGGGCAATCTACTGTTACCACCCTGCTCAGACTTTACAGCCGCATTTCCTCCCGCCAGACTTCTCTAGCAGCTTTTGTCTCAGCCAATTATTGGCACTTAAAATGTGCAACCGTGTGTGGATATTTTTCTCATTATGCACAAGGTGTGGCTAGAAGATAAGGAGACATCAATATGCAACGGTTTTCAAGCCAGGAAAGGAGATTGAAAGAAAAAAGTAGAAGAGTAGCTAGGAATGGAGTTAGGCAGGTACTAGAGGGGACAGGCAGCACTGTCAACAAGCTGCAGAGGTCACTGGGGAAAACATCCTGAAACACACTATTTGTCCACTAGGAAAGAGGCCTTTTGTAACCACTGAAAGAGCAAGAGATTGTGTGGGGCAAAAGCAACACTGTAGGTGGGGGCGAAGATGAGAAAGTAGACACAGAAAATAGATTTCAATGTTTCTCAAGCAATGTGATTCCCTGAATAAAGGAAGATAGGGCAGCCTATCTGAGTGGGTGGAAGAGACAGTGGTTGTGTTCAGTTCCAAGAGGGGGTCTGGGTGGGGGTGGTGAGCGCGCTGAGGGGAGAAATGACAGAGGGAAAGACGCCAATAATGGCAAAGGCTGACTCCACTAAATCTGGGCACAGCAGCGACCAAGTTAGTGCACAGGTGCAGGGCTTAACCTTGGTGAGAAGAAAGGGCACTTCCTTCTGTAGTTAAGGAGAGGAAGGGAAGATGAATGAAGGCTACAGCGCAGGCATAATAATGAAGAGACTGGGCTTTAGTAAGGGATTGCCTGTCACTCTACAGGAAGAGCTAGGAAAGCCTAGGTTTCGTGTGTTTCAACACCACAGTCTCCGTTCCTTTATTTCCCATTTATTCCGCGCCGTGCGTGTGTTGAGCAGCACTGGACACCTCCATCACGAAGATACGCCTCTCCATGTCCTTTTGAAATTTGCTCCGTTGGAGACTCAAGTGTGGTTCACTTTTTACTCTTACAGAAAGCTTGGACGAATCAGAAGAGTCCTTTGTCGGACCAGATGTCCCGGGTTGGGGCTTGGAACACATGGGAAACTTAACAAAGTCACCCTGTTGGAAGCGCAGAGGGAAGTGAGGCCGAAAGGGGGAAGAGTGCGTCTGTGTCAAACGAAGGTGCAGACGCGGGTAACCCGAGGCAGGTGCACCTTTAACCTGGAAGATGGGATCTTCCAGGGAATTACAGGCATTGTTGTGATCTAAGATAGGAAAGCCTGAGTTGACACTAATGTAAGGCCGACCTCTTCCCTAAACCGGGCGCATCTACGGTGGCCGAGCAGGACCAAACACCAGCCAAGCCGCATCACCCAAACTACCTTGAGGAGCATCCATTGCCTCTTACTTCTTCAGGTCACTACTACTCGGCTCATGGTTTATTGATAAAGGGCGGGGCGAAGCCGCGTTCTTCTTTTACAAGTGGTCGTTGTGAGCTCCGAGTCCCGCCTCCTCCACCGCCATCGATAGGATGCCAGGGCTGTCACTCGAGGAGCCGCCGCGGCCCCGCCCCTGCCGTGGCTGGGATCTCGCGGGAAGAGGCGGGCTCGGCGGCGGCTCAGTCTCCAGGCTGCGAGCGGCGCGGGAGGGATTTCCTCACAGCTGCGCTTTCTCGCGCGGAGGTCGGAGCAGCTGCACCGCAGGCCTGGGCCGCCGCTCGTGAGCCGCCCTGCTCTCGTCTTTGGGGCTCTGGTCCGCTGGCCCGCCCCCGCTGCTGCCCAGGTGTGGAAGCACAGCGCGTGGTTCGGCGGTGGAGCGGGCGGGGGCGGCTCCGGGGCTGCGCGGGCTCGGGGTGCGAGGTTCTGGGAACGCTGCGAGGTCTGGGGCGGGGGCGGCGTGCGAGGGTCCCGAGGCTTTCCGCGCTTCGGTGGCCGCAAAGGGGGCCCCAGGGCTTCGGGGTCGAGGAGGATGTGCCAGGGTTCTGCGATATCTTGAGGTGGGCTGGTAAGATTGGGAGACCAGGGGGCTTCATACTGGGGTCCGGGCTGCCGGGGGGCTGAGGAGCTGCTGAGCAAGATCCCGAGTGCCAGGGGACCGAGCCCCAGGCTCCTGGGATTCCTCTGAGCGGGGGTGGACGTCCGTTCCACTTGTCTGGCATAAAGCAGCGGAGCGTCGGAGCTCCAGGGACAGGGGTCTCTCAGTGGGAGCCCCTAGGTCTTAAGGCGAAGTGTCTGCCCACAGGGGTGGGGGCTGTCCTGGGGGTCGTTGGAGGCAGAAGGGGGTATCGCGGAGTCCAAAGTCTGTGCTGGGCTTTCTGCTTTGCCCAGAGGAGGGCAGTACCCGGGCATGGTCCCCATTCGTTTTGAGGGCGACAGGGCGAGTTAGGGTCGCTCCCACTCGGTGATCTCGCGGTGTGGGCGCGGCTCGGTGGGCGTGGGTCCCCCTGGCCGTGGGACCCCCTGGCCGTGGGAGGGGGCCTTAGTGGCTTTCCGGAGTCTTGGGCTGTAGTTGTCAAGCGTCGTTTTGAGTCTGGTTTGTTACTCTTTTAGATGCGATTGGCTCTCTGATGCTTGGGGGATTGATCTGTGTTGCTGCTTAGTTGAAAAAATAGTGGGTTTGTTCAGCAGTTTTCGTTCCTCCGCCCCGGGATCGCCGTGGGGGCGTGCCGGAGCTCAGGGAACGCGGGCCTGTAGGCTGAGGTCCTTCAGGAGGCGAGCGTCCGCCGCAGCTGGTAGCTGTCAGGCTGAGGAAGGCTGTGAATTCGGCTGCTTCTCCTAGGTGCTCTGCTTGCAGGATCCCGCGTTACCAGATTAGCCCTGAAGTCTTCTTGCCCAACTGTTGGTCAGTCAAGGAGAGCTGGAAAGTGTTCTCGCATTTCTCTCCTTTGAAAAGCGTTTGTGGAACGATAACTTTCAGTTTAGCTGCAAAAAAAAAAAAAAGTATTGGAATTGAAAGCCCCAGCTAAATCTCTGCAAAAGCATCATTTGCAAACTGTTAAATATGGCTTATAAAAAATATAGTTAATAGATTTAGGAGGCTGAGGAAGGAGGATTGAAAGATCCAGCCCAGCTTGGGCAATTTGTTGAGACCTTGTCTCTAAATAAAATTTTGAAAGAGGGCTGGGAATGTATTTCGGTTCAAAGACCTTGGGTTCAATCTCTGGTGGGGGGGGGGGGCAGGAGGAGGTGGGTGTTGAGAGGTAAGGTGAGGGGAGGTGGGGTGGTGCTGTAGATAATGTTAGAGTTGTTTTAGAAAATCTTGCTAATCAGTTTGATCTTTCATAGTTCTAGGTGTGTCTACCCCAGACTGAGGTGGAATTTAAATAAAATGACCTGTATGTATGTATGTGTATTTTTTTTTATGTCAGAAAGCCTGTGTGCTTGCCCGACAGTACTGGTCTCCCTTAGGAAGCCCAGGGTGACAAGCCCTGGTACCTATGTTTATAATAGTTATGTAAATTTATAATCTTTGGTAAACAGACAAATATGAGTACACTGAAGTAAAGGATCGTGCCTGTCACAGTCTTTTCATGTCGGCAGTTATTTATCATAAATATATACTTATTTTCATCTGAAAATTAGGGATAATATGCTGTTTTTTTGAATTTTGCAATAAGTTTTACGAACAAGAAATGTGGTGTAGTGTAGGCCTAGAGATATGTAATTCTTTAGGGGCCTTAAAGTAGGTTTGTGGTAGTTCAGACCAAAATACATGGTTGGCCTATTTTTCATTTTTTGGTGTGGCAGATTGCACGTAGGGTCTTGTGTATGCTAGGCAAACTTGTACAACTGAGCTGAATGAAGCCTTTCAACTTTGTTTTGAGATAGACTCTCACCAGGTTGCCCAGTGCTGGCCTCAAACTTTCCGACCTCCTGCCTCAGCCTCCTGAGTGGGGATTAAAGGCTGCACCGCTGCACCTTGCTGGTTGGCTTTTCTGTTTATTAAAACCAATCAGTTGAGCAAGTGTTTGAAAGTAGAGCCCCCCAAAAACCAAGTGGATCTTTTTTTTTTCCTCTGTTGTGGATGGACAAATGATAAATTATTTTAGTTTGAGAAATTTTTCTAAAAGAGCTGTTGTGGGGCTGGGGAGATAGCTCTGTGGCACAGTTGCCTGCCGGGCTAGTGCAAGGTCGTGAGCTTGAACCCCGGTCCTGCCATAAATAAATAAATAAATAAATAAATAGCTTTTGTGATTTCTAAGTAAGCATAGATTGGTGAACAAATATAAAATTATCTGGTGGGTGTCACAATGTTGGAGGTGTATGTACCCTACTATTGAGATGGAGCAGAAAACAATAAAGTGTAATGCTGCTAAGGAAGAAATACAGAGTACTTGGGACTTGGCACTCTTTTTTTTCTGTAACTCTCAAATGATAATATAATCTGTGTTGTGATAACCAGAAACCAAGCAAGGTAGTTCTCAACTTTTTTTTATTATTAACGAAAGATTAAGTAAAGACCAACAGTGTTTGGTTGTTAGCTGTATGTTGACTCTTTAAGAATGCTTCTGCTATGTATGCATAATAAGGCTTTTACAAGTATGCATCAAGGGCCTGCGAGATAACTCAGTGCACTTAGCAAGCCTGCTTAGGCAAACGTTTATTGGGGCACAAAGTGCTCAGCTGGCCCTGCCCCCAGGCCAGCTGAGCCTGCCTTAGAGACTGGGTGTGGTGATGAATGCCTGTAATCCCTGTGCTAGGGAGGCTGAAAACAGGAGGATCACTATGAGTCCAAGTTCGGTAGTGAGACCTTGTACCAAATACATTAAAAAAAAAAAAAAAAAAGAATGCATCACACTCATCCATGTTTGGAGGACGGTTTAGGAAGGAGCTACAGAGGTGTGGTAGAGAGCTGTTTAGTTCATATTTTTATGCTAGAAGCAGTTTCAACGGGTAGACATGACCAATACAAAGCAGAGAAGTCCAAATATTAAAATATTTTCAACACTGCAGGTTTTGTGACATGTACGGTATTTTTAAGTCGTTTTGTCAGTGTTGCCATTGCCACGTGTTTGTAGTAATGAAGGAGAAGTAAGGGGAGGTGAGGAACACAGCAACATTAGAAAAGATGCAGGCCGAAGGAAACTTAAAAGATGTTGAGTATGTGGTTATATAAAGTTAATCTTAGCTCTTCTGTCAGATTTGCTTCCTGAATTTGAGAAAGAAAGATTTTAGGCCCCTGGAGAAGTTTGTAGGTGTTTTTGGGATAAGGTAGTATGTGTTCTTACTGTAGTACAGACTTCTGCTGGAAGTTTTGTAAAAAAAAAACATGATTTCACTGTGCAGTTTAGGCTGGTGTTGAACTCACCATGTAGCCCAGGCTAGCCTCAATCTCACTGCAATCCTCCAGCCTCAGTCTCCTGAGTCCTAGACTATAGACGTGCCCCACCATGCTTAACTCTAAAAATGTTTTTTGAATTATTATTGAAAATGCTACATTCATAAATGTGGTGCAGTAAAGCAATTTCTAGAGAGGAAATCATGACATGAATTCCAATCTTTTCTGTACTCTTAACAGTGTGACTTTGGATAACTCCTTAGTCTCTTGTACTACTACCAAGGTGATTTTTCTGAGATGCATATCTGTTTATTATCTTGTTTTCTTTCAGTATTGAGGATTGAACCAAGGCCTTTTCACACTGTGCTAATCTTTAGCTCTTTCTTGGTTTTTATTTTGAGACATAGAGTCTTGCTAAGTTGAGCCCAGGGCTCAAATTTGTAATTGTCCTGCCTCAGCCTTGCGGAATGCTCAGGTTATTCATTGCTTTTTTCTGAAAACCCATACTTCTCCTTTACCTGTACTGTTTAGTCATAACTTGCCTTTCCCAGGCCTTTCATCATCTGGCTTGTCTAGATTTCCCCCACCATAAACTTTGAGCTCCAGTTTTACTCACAGGAGCAGTTTACTAACTGAATCATGCTGTTTCCTGACTCAGCCTTGGCTGTGTTCTCCTTACTGCTTAACATCTCTTTTTCCTCTGTGTGTGCGTGCGCGCACGTGTGTGTGTGTGTGTATGTGTGTCTGTCTGTGTCTCTATCTTTTTATCTTTGTATTTGTTGGCAGGGTCTTGCTATGTACTTCGGGCTGGGCTTGAATTCAGTGTCGCACAGGCTGGCCTTCAGCTTGCAAAGATCCTCCTGCCTCAGCCTTCAGAGTGCTGAGATGTATGTGTGCCACACATCTCACATCTCAGTGGTAACATCACATGATGTGTGCCACCATGCCTGACCTCTTTTCTTCTCTTTTCTTTCTGTAAAGTTGACTGGTTTTGTTTTCTTTTTTTCTTCAAGAAACAGCACTCTGCTTTTTAGTCTTCCTGTGTCCTCTTGTTCACTTTCTTCCTACCTTACTGGATTAGGCACTCGATGTATCATCTTGTTCGTTCGCTGCCTTAAGTTCCTTAGTATGCTGTGATTATTTTTCTCTCTTCCTGAATTTAAAGCCAGCTTCATATGTATCCTATTACTTTTTCAATCTTCATTTGCTTGTTTGCACGTAGTTGTCTCATTACATGTTTGACCTCTCAATACCAAGGTTAACATCTTCATAATGCTGGAGATAAACTAATCCCAGTCATGTCCTATTTTCTGAAACTTTTTAAGGTTTCTGAAATATTTTGTTGCCCCTGTGACCACAAACTGATGTTAGAACTGTAGTCCCTAGCGTCATATTTAGGAGACTTCCCTCACAGTGGAAGTTAAACCTGCAGAAGTCTTGTACAATTTCTAGGCAGCCACTAATCCCTGTCATTAAAATTGTTAGGAAAGATGCTAATTTAGCATTTCAAGGCTTGGCTAGCCATACTTTGGTAGATATTTTACCTTGGATGCTTTTTACTTGGAAAATAACAGTGTCAGTGTTTGTGAGGTTTGGGAGATTAGGGGTAGGTACTGCAGATTGCACTTATCAGGATCTATCACTAAGCTATATCCCTAGCACTTTTTAATCTTTAGTTTTGAGATGGGGTGCCATGAAGTTACCTAGAGTGGACTCAAACTTGCCACCCTCTGCCTCAGCTTCTCAGAGTGCTAGGAATACAGGCAACTCTGACTCGTAATGATCCTCCTGTTTTCAGCCTCCCCAGAGCTGGGATTATAGGCATGCACCACCAAGCCCCATCTCCGTGGTTGGCTCAGTGCACTTGGGGGTAGGGCCTGCAGGGTATGGTATGTCTTGCCGGGGATCAAACCCAGGCTCCTGCACTTGACTAAGCAGGCATTTAGTCCACTGAGCTATCTCGTTGGCCCTCCATTACTCTAGATTAGTACTTTTTCCTGAACTTTATATAGTGAAATCAGGTGATTGCTTTACATTTCCTCTGTTTGACATGATATCAGTGATGTTCATCCATGTTTGGAGTTAGCAATAAGCTTGTTCTTTTCCATTGCTGTTGTCAGTTTCTAGCTCTTAGAAATAAAACTGTTGTGAATATTCTGTACTTGCGTTTTGGTGGGCATAAGAATTCATTTCTTGAGTAATAACTAGGAGTTCACATATATCTGTCCCATACACACATGTATTTATCTGCATCCCCCTCCTCCCCCAGTACAAAAATGCACGAGACCCTCAGCTGCAGGGTTTGCAGCTGACACCAGAGTACCACCAGCAGGGTCTCCTGTGGCATTCACACCTTGTCCATCTGTGGAAGGAGGTGTCTTTCTTTGGTCCTTTGCTGCTCTCATCCCAGCCTCTCATTGCTGACTTACGGGAAAAAGAGGCTAGCTCCCCACTAGAGCTCTATAGAAAGATGTCAGTATTGAGTGTTGCTTTTTGAAACTTTGCAGTTTCATAAGCGGAAGGTTGATCTTTAATTTATATTTCCTTAATTATAAATGAAGATGAACATTATGAAATTTTTATTTCTGTGCTGTACTTTGGATTGTTCCTGCTAGACATGTGTTCCACTGAACAGCATCCCAGCCCTATTTGATTTTGAGACAGGGTCCTACTAAGATCTCCTGGCTGGCCTTAAACTTGTTATCCTCTTGCCTTAGATTCTTGAATTGCTGGGATCATAGGCATCACTGGGCCCATCTTATAAATTGTTTTATAAGCAGTCAGATGTTAAAACATTTTATGCATTCTTTCATAAGGTATTATATGTGTTACTTTGGTTTTTCTGTTAATATACATTTTCAAGTGCTTATTAAAAAGAATTCAAGCTGGGTGTGGTGGCGTACACCTGTAATCCCAGCAATTAGGAGGCTGAGGCAGGAGGATCAATGTGAGTTTGAGACCAGCCTCAAAAATCAGTTCAAGGCCAACCTGAACTGCATAGTGAGACCCTGTCTCAAAAAAGACAAAAAAATTAAAATTAAAAAAAACATTCAAAATTCAAAGACATAGTTGTCCTAGATTAGCCATTGTTATCAATGTCTTATGTTTACTTCTAAAGATATCACTGATCATATGTACACTTGTGTGTACAATAGATTGCTTTTGGACCCTCTACAGATACCGAACTCCACAAATGCTGAATTCCCTAATATGAAATGGTGCAATATTTGCGTATAACTGATGCATATTCTCCTGGGTGCTTCAGTATTACTTATCATATGTAACACAACTAAAAGCTAAGTAAATAGTTCTTATATGCTGTTGTTTAGGGAATAATGATTAGGAAAAAAAGGCCTATCTGTTCATTACAGGCATAGCTATTTTTTCCCAAATATATTCATTCCACTCATGGTTGAATCCAGTGATGTGAAACCAATAGATAATGGAAGGCTGGCTGTCTATACATGTGTAAATGTGTGTATATGACGCGCGTGTGTGTGTGTGTGTGTGTGTGTGTGTGCTCAGTGTGTACACATATGTCAAAACATTAGCTGTATTGTGGAGAACATTCATTAAAATACTGTCTGGCTTAGATGTGGTATCATGTACTATACTGTGTACTAAAAATTAGAAAGATTCTGAAAATGATTAGTATCTGGCTACTGGCCCAGACGAAGGAAAGCCGAGCCTGGCAGCACTTGGCAATAATTTTTTATAAGACAAGTGGCCTTAGCTCTTTTTATTATTGGATCAATTCTTTGACAATAGCGCTTCTGTTTATAGTACTGATTCTGTAGTAATGTTCTAAAATGCAAAGCCAAGTTTTTTGAAAATTAGAGAGTTGATCCCTAAAAAAAGTTCTTTGATGTACGGCAAAAGCAGTAGAAGTATTTAAAAGAAAGATAGTATATTTTTAGGCATTTTAGTATTTCTTTGACAAAATTGTAGAATTCTCATGACTTCATTGCTTAATAGTGAAAGTTGGAGCTTGAAAAATTGCAAATAAAATTCATGATTTCCCTGAACTCTTATTTGCCTAATTTAAAAACCAATCAGCCTAAATATAAACATTTTAAAGTGTATATATTTTAAAGATCTTCATGGTAATCATGATGTGTGTCATAAATTAAAGACTTTTTTGAGCTTAACTTGAATGTGACTGTTAACAAAATGGTTTTAAGTAGTAAGAGTCAAGAGGTTTTAATTGGATTTACAGAGTTTTTAGTTGTTTGGGAAAAATGTATTTGGTGTGGGGACAGATTTCTTTTAAAAGGCCATTATTTCTAAGGGGAAAATTTGGGGATGCCTGTTGTTTACCAAAGGCTAGCTGGTAAACCAGATAAAAGGGATATTGTAAGGGCCCCATTTATTGCAATTCCTGTCTCCCATTCAAGACTAATTACAAGACTGCAGAAAGAACTTACACTTAACAATGTTTGATGATATCTTGGAGGGGAGAGGGTTACAAAGGAGTTTGTCAGAGGTGGGAAGAGATCATCTTGATTTTTTTTTTAAGTTACATATTTATAGGAAAGTTGTAGAATAGTACAGAGAAACCCTAAGTACCATATACTCTTCTCTTAGCTTCCCCTAGTGTTGCTGTCTTATGTAATTCCTACATTTATTGAAACTAGGAAATCCATCCAGATGTTTTTTAAAAAGAAATCAAACTGTGTATGCCTGTGTGTATGTGTGTGCTTGTACATGCCTATGTGCCTACTGTGTATAAAGAACATTTAGTGCTGAAGTGTGTGCATTGTTGGAGAACAAGTAAAGACTGTAGGTAACAGTCACAGACAGGTAAGCTTAGCATCCTTCCTTGAACAAGTTCTCAGGTTACTCAACGTGTGTTGCTGATATGTTTACAAAAGAAAACTCTGATCAATACAAGTTGGTGCAAGTGACTCCTAGCCTCACTTTTTTCTTACAGGTTAAGTAAACTGGTAGGCACCTCAGGAGATACTGGCTGTGGTGTATCTACAGTTATAGTTACAGTTATTGGATTTTTCCTTTCTTTTTTTGCAGAACCAGGGATCGAACTCAGGACCTTGCACTTGCCAGACAGGCGCTTGTGCCCCTGAGCTATCTCCCTGGCTCCCAGTTATTGGATTTTTGATGAAAAAAAGAGCCCCAACGTTATTCACATAGCATTTTTGTGGTCTTTGTAGGTAACATAGAGAAGTATCTAAATAATCACATAGGTAAGTGAATTGATGATTAATCAAAGGTCCCTATCTGAAGCTTTACTAGTGGGATGATATTAAAATTAAACTGTAGTACATTCTTAGTGGTGTGCCCAGAGATGCTTTCTCTATGTGCCATTTAAGTTTTTTTATCAGTTCTTCTACCCACATTGTAAGGGGGAGCTAGTATAGGTAAGGAGTTGTGAGCCTTACCTACCCTTACAATTTTATTTTAAGTAATTGGAATGACAGGCTGTATTTAAGAATGTATTTGTTTTAATGTTTTGTATTTGATGTATAGATAATTAATAGGAACAAACAAAACCCTGTAATAAAAATTTGAAAAAAAATCTGCACAGATACAAGGTGAGAGGCTTGAGGCTAGCAAAGTAGGTATTTGTTTATTTTTACCTTTTTCTTTTAAGCAGAGGTATGTGCTTGGCTAAAAAAGACTCCTCATCTGTCTGAGGTTGATGTGACTATGGTTCATTTAAACTGCCTCCAATGTAGGTGCCCGGCTAGCTCAGTCGGTAGAGCATGAGACTCTTAAACTGCCTCCAATGTGAAAACCTACCAAATCTACATTATTTTGAAACATGTTGTCCAAGACACACTATATTATTCTTTCCTACTGTATAGCTTAGTGTTTTTTATTCTTTGCCACATTTTTAAGGAGGTCATTGATAAATAACATATTCAAGAAGTAGTTTTCTGAAGCAGATATTTGGAAATGGAAATGTTCCATGTTGTTCAGCCAGGAAGAAAAAAGACTTTAATGGGGTATATGGTAGTGCTTTTCAGACTAGGTACCTGGATGATCCCTAGGGTACTTCCTGACTCAGTCTGTGTTTTTGTGAAAAACATAGAGGATAGGCATATAGAAAAATGTATCTCACTTCCCTGGGATGGAGCTAGGAACAAAGCTAAGGAAGGAAGATCCGGCTGCAGTGCGGGAGGCCTTTCTGGCTGCTCCAGTGAACGTGGACGTTGGTGTCTGGAAGCGGTAAGGCATGCAAGAGGGCAGGTTTAACCAGACTATCATTGAAGTACTGTTTCCAACTCCAGTGTTTAAAAACCTCTGTTCTTTATCATTCCAGATGGCGGACTTGCTCTTCGGCACTTGTTCTCCCTTCTTGACACTTCACAGCTCTAGGTCGTATCAGCTCTTCATAAGGAAAAGTCACACTTTGTTAACCTCTGAAACTACGTATGAAACGACAACAAAGTGTATTTGTAATTTGAAAGGAAACACGATTTTAGTCTTCTTTTAGAAGTGCCACAAACCTTTGAGGTTGCTTTTAAGAGTGGTGGCATAAGTGTTATTAAATTCAGACACATTTTAGCTCCTGCATTTCTGCATGTGTCAAAAGATAAAATCAAAGGTTATTAATTTCTAAGTGATTCAGTTTTTGAAAATACAAAGTGAAACAATAAGCCATTTTATTTCCTGACTCTTTAACAAGCCCAGCGCTTTTTGAAATCCTTTTCTTTTAACCCATGTAAAGTCTTACCTTCAGGATTCACTTACCTAGAAGCACCACAGATTTTTCTGTCCAACATGTTTCCCAGTCTCTTTATAATATGTAAGTTTTTGTTTTTTAAAAAAATTTAAACCATCAGTGTTATATTGTAAGTGCCTGAAGGACTCTTTCACTGGGGATTGAAGACTTAAGAAATTTAAAATAGATATAACACTGCCCCCTA
>PVKN010004172.1:0-34428 GCA_004027915.1 Capromys pilorides
CAAAATTCAATGTATCAATTATTGTGAATGCACTACTAATGTGTTTTGAAACTATCATATTTTTATTTCCCATTAAAAATAAATAAATAAGTAAAATAAATAAATAAATAAATAAAAAATAAAGAGCATGATTTAACACCAAAAAAAAAGAAAGAAATTGCCTATGAATCACTCATCTTACACCAGAAGAGTTTATAATAGCCAGTCGGTTACAGTAACTTCATAAAATCATAAAAAATAAATAAGATAATCAAGAATATTTTTGAAATATAATTGTTACTTACATATCCCAGTTCGGAGCTATCCGCAAATGTTGGATTAGCAAGTGCAACTAGAGCAAAAAAGTAAAAATGCATGCTTAACTCATTAAATGACACAGAAAGTGATTCCAAGACAACAAATCAGATCTCTATGCGACAAAAATGTGAATTAAGGAAATGAACTTGAAAACAAGGAAATTGAAAAGATGCAAAAAGCGCTGGGTGGATGAAGAGGACAACAGAAAACATTTAGTCACTTGTACCATTTCGAGTCCTCACACATCTACTGCATCCAACAGACACCAGCCACCAAAAACTGGCCTTCACGCCGTCAGCAGCAGAATGAACTAGGGCTCTGGCAGCGAGGCCCCAGCTGAGCGCCCCCATGGGAGACACTACAAGTCTCCACTGAAGTCACTTCCAAAGCCCTGCCAAATCCAAGGGCTTGCCAGTGAATGAAGACAACCCAAGGCTGCGGGACGTCCACTGCCAGCGTCACCCCAGGAGCCTTGGAGTCGCCTGCTGGGTAGGCCAGGTTGAGGATCCCCTACCCCACGTGGGTGGCCCACTAGAGTGTGCAGAGGTTGAGATTTCAGACTGAAAACTATGCTACACTAATTAATAAACTAACATAAGATAAAGTATTGCCAGTGAAAAACTTGGAATCTCCATTCTACCCAACTGCTCTTAGACATAGGCATTAAATCAAGGATAACTTCCAATAAGTGTGTTTGAATTTTCATTAAATTGCAGATATTGTTTAATTTCTGGCTTAAGTCAACAGCCCTTGATAATGCCAGATGAGCTGATAATCCACTGCTGTTATGGACTATTGGACTAAATATATAGCTACTTTCTCTTTGTGCAATCAAAAGAAAGATCTGTACTAATGAGGTTTACACAAGAAATCATGTCTGCATCTTGTACTCTGAACAATTACAATGACAACAACATTATGCAATGTATTAATATTGTAAAAAATAATAATGAATTTTTAAAAATCAAGGATAATATAAATCTATGGCTGATAAATCATTTTTCACCATTTTTATGGCTTATGTCTAGTTGTCCCAAAAGCCTCATGCAGTCATGGGGCAGCTTCTAGAGTTTGTGATCAACTTACAATCCTGTGCTGGGATTGTGGATTATGGGTGTGAGTGCTACACCCACCCTGGGGCAGACAGCCTGAGTGCAGCATAAGAAAGGGAGAGAGGCTCACCAGCTGCCAAAAGCCACTGCTTCTCCCTTGGCTGTTTTGCTGTTTTCCACAGCATGAGATGCAGCCCTCTGCCCTGTGCCACTCTGCCTTGGAGCCAGCTGATTATGGACTGAAGCCTTCACACACCTGGAGCCCAATAAACCTTTCCTTGCCTGATTTTGGGTGTCACATGCTTTGTCCCACAAGGAGAGAAAGGTAACCTGACAACAGTCATTAAATCTAATAACTTATTCCTCATTTTAATCTCCAGAGAAACCAGAGAGGGAAGCACAGGAGGCCTCCGGGAGCAGCCACACCTACCAGTGGAGAATGCAGGAGCCTGCTGGCGACCCCCCGGTGAGTGGCCACCATGCACAAGTAGCAGAGGAGGTTCAGCTTGGCTCGGGCGGCCCCTGCGCTCCTATCGGTGGAGTCGATCTGTGAGCACACCTGCTGCAGAAACTCACTCCAGTCTTGGTCCTTCAGATGTAATAATTTATCAGCTGCAGGGAGGAGAGGAGTGAGAGTGTGTGTGTCATACAGAAGACTGCTGAAGCGTCATGGGAGAAATCGACATACCACACTCAGCAGCCAACCTTGGACAAACATTACCACTGTCAAAGTCCCTGCCCTGAGTGGCGGTGCACACCTGCGATGCCAGCACTCATGGAGGCTGAGGCAGGAGGACTGCACTTCAAGCCATTCTGGGCAACTCAGACACCTAGTGAGACCCAAGCTTAAAGTAAAAAAAAAAAACCTTTTAGCTGAGCGTGGTGGTGCATACCTGTAATATCAGCACTCAGGAGGCTGAGGCCAGGGGATCACTGCAAATCTGAGGCCAGCCCAGGCTACTAAGTGAGGTCCCAGCCAGCCTGAATCACATAGCAAAACTGTGTCTTAAAAAAGACCAAAAAAAAAAAAAAAAGAAGGCCTGGGACGTAGCTGAGTGCGTCCCCAGCACTGGCAGATAACTAATCATTCTAAAAAAGGCAATGACATTTAACAGTCCTCCTGTGTTCCTCGTCTCTAGCTACCCCAGGATACCTAACTAATTCATAGGAAAACTTTGCACAAGAGAAAAGCACACAGTTAAAAGAGATTTGTCCTACAGCCCACACCACACCTAAATGCAAAGCTAACAAAACTGTGTAAAAACAATTCCCTCAGCTACTCAAAAGGGAAAAAAATGGCTGGAGATATAGCTCAGCAGCACAGTGCCTGCCTGGCAAGTGCAAGGCCCTGAGTTTGATTCCCAGTATCAAAAAAGAAAAAAATAAAATAAAGAGTGACAAAGGAAAGAAAAGAAAGACTGTAATTTCTTGATACTAAGCCTCTCAGTTTCCATAAACGATATTCCATGACAGTGAGTGTACTACTAACATTTTGCTCATTCTGGTTGGATAAGTTTCTCAGGTGAACAGCGCAGCAGAGAAATAGGCAGAAAGAAAAAGGGAAGGGGGCTTTATTCTCTGAGGACAGGGAGAGAGTGTGGGGAACGATGAGGAAATGTGTCTCACCTGTCTAGTTCCCAGAACCTCCTTGCCCATGGGCCACAGGGCCTGGGGTCCTGTGATTTACACAGCACTGCCCCAAGGACACAGCCACGGGGCGAGAAAACGGGAGCTCCAGGATCCCACACAAACCTTCTGTCTGCAAATAAGCCTTGTGTTTGTATCTGCACACAATGAGGCACACACGGCACAAGCCCTTTATGATCCTACCTGAATGCGCTGGTAGATGCAGTATTTTGGGATCAAATTTAATGGGTGGTTGCTTCATTATCTGTTGTTGAAAAGAAAAATAAACCTGTAAGTTACCTTTCAAGATTGACATTTGTTCCCAAGAATGTGCCCTCAATCACACTGGAAAAAAGAACATTATTGTTATGGTTTATGTTTAGATGTCACCCCCTCCCTCAGTGCCTCATGCAGGCGGGGCAGCTTCTAGAGTTTATGACTGGTTCATGGTCCAATGCTGGCCTCATGGGTGAGAACTGGCACCTGCCCTGAGGCAGGGGGCCTGCATACAATGTGAGGGAGGGACAGAGCCCTGCCCCCTGCCCCTGCTCCTGCTCCTCCCTTTCCGCTCTTGCTGCTTTTATTGTCTTCCACCACCATGAGCCACTGCCCACTGCCTCGGAGCCAGCTGAGTATGGACTGAAACCTGTCTGACTGAGCTAAATAAAGCTTTCCTTCCTTAATTCTGGGTGTCAGATATTTTGTCTCAGCAATGAGAGAAAAGTAACCAAGACAGCTGTCATCAAAAAAAAAAATTCAACAGTGCTACTTCAGATAAAAAACACTTAAATATGAGATGATGGTTTTTTTTTGTTTGGTTTTTTTTTTTATGGCCAGCTCAGCCTGCCCTGGGGGTGGGGCTGGCGCAGATAGTGCTGGGAATTGAACCGCAGTCCCTAAGGTTGCCTACGCTTGACTAAGCAGGCCCTTTAGACCACTGAGCCACCTCGCCGGCCCCGAGATGATGTATTTTTTAAAATAATTTCCATTGAGTTCTCAGTGAATCTAGACAGCAGGCCTCTATCAAAACTTCTTGACCATTTAGAGTTGTCTTTTCACTTGACAGATTGTTTCCTTCACTAGACAAGTTGTTTAACATTTACAGCAGCACAATTCCCAGTAGCTGAGCTCTGCAATAGCTGAGATGCCGCCCATCAGCAGGTGAATGGATAAAGAGAAGGAAGGACACGCACATCAGGTGGTTGGACAGGATGCGAAATGCCTCATTAGCGTGGTCTCTACACTCACGCACTTGGGTGGGCTGTGGGAGCTAAGCAAATCAGAGGCACTATAGCAAGAGTGTGGCAGGACGTGGGGCCTGGCCAGCAGAGGTGGGGGACCTGGTGGGGGTATCTCCTCCCTGAATTCCTCCTTTCCCTTCCTGATTCCTGACTGCCGGCACCGAGCCATCTCTACTGCATCCTGCTATTGTTTCTTCTTTGAAGCCAGCAAATCATGGACTGAAATGTGACAAAAAATAAACCAAAAAATCCCTCTCCTCCTTCACATTGCGGGTATTGGGTATGGTTGACAACAAGGTGACTAAGAGAGTCCAGTAACAAGGAATGGGGTCACTGCTGTGGTGCCACCTGAATATGTGACTCGGAAGCCTGTGGAACTCCTTCTTGACAGGAATTTGGGAAAGTTTGAAGCTGCTGGGTTAGAAAGCCCTAGAATGCCGTAAGCTGAACTGGATGGGAGATTCTCATCAAAGTTCAGAAAGACAGAATGGCAACAGAGATGCAGATGGTAAGGCCCAGGCACATGAGATTTCAGGTGGAAACAAGGACTCTGCTGGCAGTTGGATGCCAGGACCTGTCAGTTACACACTACCAGAAAATTTGTTTACACCTAGCTCATGTCCTGAGATCCTGCAGGGACTGCGACTGAGGACAGTGGACCAACTGAGCTATCAGTGAAAATTTCAAGGCAGCCCAGTGTTTAGGCTGTGGCATAGGCACTGCTCACTGCTTTCAGTCAGATTTACCCTGAGAAATGAGAAAAAATAAACCATTTACAAAGGTTTCAATTTTATTAGAAAGAAACAGACTATAAATGTGGAGCATCAGAGAGTTTCTTGCTGAAAAGATTAGCATTAAAAAGAAGCCAAGTAGCAAGATGTGGTAGCAGTTAACTCATGGACTTGGGAGGCTGGGCCAAAAGGATCCCCAGGTCAGCCTGGGCTACAAAGTAAGCACGTGGCTCAGAAAATGAAAACAAAAGGAAGAAAACAGAGGCCAAGATTTTGGATGGGACACTAGGAAAAGATGTCTTAAGGGCATGTGAAGAATCAGCAGGAAAGAAAAAGACTGCTTTGAGAAGACAGCCACCGAGTAGCACCTGAGCTCAAGAAACTAGGAAACATCACCTAGGAAATGTTTCCCAGGATTCCGTTCGCAACACTCAGCCATCCAGGAACTCAAGAGGCCTCTGCAGCTGTGACTCAAGCCAGCCTGTATGAAGAGCGCAAGAGTTGTGGGGTCAGAGAGGCTTCCAGCCAGATTTCAGGAGGTTTAAGAGGCCAGGCAGGGTGGGAAGCTGTGAGAGTGAAGGCGAAAGTACAGCGGAGACCCGAGGAAGCTGGAGGAGCCAGGAGCACAGAGCGTCAGCTGAGAGAAGAGCAGGCAGCAGGCAAAGCACCCAGGAGTACCCGCGGCAGCTGCCCAGGCCACCTGGCATTCACAGCGCACAGTTTGCCCGTGCTGAACACAGAACTACTGAAGTTAGCATTTTCCCTGCTGGGTTTCAGTCTTGCTTTGGTCGAATTTTTCCACACCCATATTTCTCCCTTCTACAATGGAAAGGTTCTTCCTGTGCCATTACATTATATGTAGGTAATTTCACTTTCCGTTTGATTTTATAAGCACTCACAGCCAAGAGTTTGCCTTGAGTCTCAGTAGAGGTTTTAGACTTGGATTTTTCAGCAATACTGGAACTGTTAGGAGCTTGGCAACTCTCAGACAGGACCAAACACATCTTGCCTACGGATAAGCACCTGAGCCCTCTGAGAGGCAAGGCAGGACGTTGAGGTTGACGTCTGGATGGCGCCAAGAGCCTCGGGCCATCAGAGCAGGGCTTCTGAAAGCTGACTGAATCACAGGGTGCTACAGCGGAATGTGACTGAGGAGGCGGGGCCTGTCCCTGCCTGTGACCTGGGAGGGTGTTACTCCCTTCGTGTTCTGCTTCCTGGTGCTGTGCTGTGGGGAGCTGTTCTCCTCTGGGCTGCTCTGCTACGCAGCTTCTTCAGAGCCAGCCATCATAGACCAGACCATGAACTAAAGTAAACCTGTCCTCCTTTCAGGGTCAAGTATTAGGTCTCAGCGACAAAAAGATGACTAAGAAACTTACCCATCGAATACAGCATAATGCAGTTACTCTGCTAGACATCTGAATTCATAAGGATTAGCTCCATTATAAAAAAAAAGAAAAAAAAAAAAAAAGACAATCTCAATGAAATGCTGGGCTTGCCAGATAGCTCAGCAGACTAAAGCGCCTGCTTAGGCAGAGCACAGTGGCCAGAGTTCCATACCCAGTGTGCTGTGCCAGTTCCACCCCCAGGGCACACTGAGACAGCGATTGAGACTGGGCACGGTAGTGTGAACCTGTAATCCCAGGGCTTGAGAAGTTGAAAACAGAAGGATCACTATGAGTTCAATCTATGTAGTGAGACTCTGTAGACCCTATACCAAATACATAAAAAAAAAAAAAAGGAAATGCTAAGAGAGAAACCCAAGAATGAAATGTACCCAAGAATCCATCCAGCCCAAACCAAAATGATGCTCCACAATGAGATGAAAGAAAGTGATGGGTGTTTTCAGGTGACGGGCACAGCAGAGGCACAGGCAGAAGGAAGAAGGAAAAGGGGCTTTATTTTCTTTGAGGACACGGGAGAGAATGTGGAGAAGGATAAGGAATTCTCTCAATTGGAACAAAAAGAGGCTGAGGCTTTTATGGCCTTCTGCCAGGGGTGGAGCTTGAAGGGGATGTTCGGATATACCTGAGGGAGCTGACTACGGGTCTTCCCTGAGGCAGCGGGAAGGGTGAAAGTCAACTATGTCCTGGGCTAGGTTAGAGAAGGGGGAGGTGTCTTGGGAAGATGGACTTTTGTTTCAAGGGCATCGGCCATCTTAGACTACGACTATAATGATTTTAGCAATTCATGCTAGGGCCAGAACCTATCAGAAAGCTATCACGAATTAGTACAAAAAAAGACCTTTTCAAAGAAGGACCCAGGACCCTCCAAGAGGCCTGAGGCACAGCCCCTGAGCCCCAGCCTCGGCACCTTCGGGTTGTCGAGGATCGGGGTGACGGTCAGGTCCCAGTCTGTGTAGATGAGTGACCTCATCTGCGACTCCAGGTCTTCCCGGCTCAGGTGCGCACTGGTGATCTGAAACAGGAACGGAAATGGCACTCTGCTTCTGTGACGAGAAAGACAGAACGGTAACACATGGGCGAGAATGCCACCACGACAGGTCATCCGCAGCCGATCCTTCCACTGCCTCAAGCCGTCCTTACCAAGATCCTAAATGCGGTGTTGGCGTCCCATTTTACAGATGGAAAACAAGGCTCGGGGAAAGGAACTGGCTTGCCTGGCTCGCATCAGGCACCCTTGGGACTAGGCTGAGAAGACGAGGACACAGACCTCCTGTGCCTGCCGCTCTCGACTGCCATGCAGCCCCTGGTGCTGCCATCACTCTCCAGGCTTCTGTCTTTCCTCAACAGAGCACTCAACTGTGATGTCCTCCTCACTGAATGTTCAGTATGAAATAAAAATCATAAAAAATTCTTTGGGGCCAGCAAGATGGCTCAGCGGTCTAAAGCACCTGCTTAGGCAAGCTTAGGCAACTGCAGAGACTTGAGTTCGATCCCTGGCATCACAGGCTGTGCCAGTCCCACCCCCAGGGCAGGCTGAGCCAACCATAAAGATAAGAAATAAATAAATAAAAATAAAAAATGCTTGGGCCTGCACCCGGTGTGGTGATGCATGCCTGTAATCCCAGCACTTGGTAGGCTAAGGCAGAAGGATTGTTATGAGTTTAAGACCAGCCTGGGCTACAAGGTGAGTTCAAAGCCAGCACAAGCTACATAGCAAGACCCTGTCTCAAAAAGACCAAACAAACAAACAAAAAAAGTTTGGGTTTCAGTATAGACCTGCAACCAAAACGTTAAACACTAACAGATTTATTAAACCTAGAGTCAGTACATAAGGACAGTGGATAACCAGATGTCAGTGCCCGTCAACCTTTCCAGATGTGTGTGTGTGTGTGTGTGCACGCACGCGCATGCACACATGCACATGTGCACTCTATTTAACTAGAATCTTTACTCCTAGTGCTCTCCCAAAGTATTTCTTCACACTGGGGGAAAAGAGAGAACCTACACATCATAAACAGAAATTTAAATAAGGATTAATGACCCAATGAAAGAAAAAAATCACTGAAGAAAAGAATGAGGAAAAAAATCAAACGGACATGGATACAGGAACAGAAAAGTCAGCTAAAATGGGGCCTGGAAACTGACACAGACCCTGGTACCACAGACGAAAGAAGGTATAAAAAATACACAAAGGATAAATAGGAAAGCATGCTAAATAATAATAATAATAATAATAATAATAGTAATACCTAAGTTTAGGAAGATGGATTTTTGGGGATGAGGAGATACCTTGGTGGCATAAGTGCCTGCCTGGTAAGGGCAAGGTCCTGAGTTCAACCCTGGTACTGCCTGGTACTACATGCCACACTGGCCCTGGAGCCCTGAGTGTGCCATGCTGGCCACTAAAATAAGGCATCATGGCACATGCCCATAATCCCAGCACTGGGGAGGCTGAGACAAGAGGATCACTACACATCCAAGTTGCACAACAAGACCCTGTATCAAAAATAATAATAACAATAAAGTAAAAAATAAATAAAAGAATGTTAACTGCTTATAAAATCTTAAGAAATCTAAAGCCTGTTTTCTTCACTATAACAAAAATTAAAAGCAAACACTCTTCAAGATTTGAAGAGTGGGTTGGGGAGATAGTGCAATGGCTTAAGTGCCTGCCTGGCAAGCACAGGGTCCTCAGTTCAATCCCTGGTACCGAAGGGTGGAGCAGAGAAAAAGAAACGGGATAAAATTTAAAAATCACTACTAGGGCCAGGGATATAGCTCAGCGGCACAGCAGCATAAGCACCTGTCTAGCAAGTACAAGGTTCCAAGTTCAAGCCCCAATACCAAAAGAGACAGAGACAGAGCCAGAGAGATTTGAAGAATAAATGCACAGCACTGGACACAACGCCCTACACTGCTCAAGAGAGGTCCAGTGTCGCACTGGCTCCTACTACCAAGGGACTACCTGCAGCAGCAGGCAGCAGCCAGTGAAATACCGTCCTGCGGGCACGAAGCAGGAGGAAGAGGCGACTGGCAGAGCTGTGAGGAACAGCCCTGTCATCGGTTCGGAGGGAGTGAGATCAACCTAGAGTGAAGAAGAAGAACTATCAGAAAGAGGTGGCCAAGTTACCTTTACATTCAGGTGATATAACTTAGAAAACAAAAATTAATCAACTGAAAAGTTATTACAAATAATATAAGAATGAATAAAGGTGCCACTTAGAAAATTTCTATGTAACAATTTCCTATAGCAAACTGAACAAATTCACAAATAAGAAAATTATCACAATCTAACACACCGTTCGCAATCCCAGATTCGGACACAATGCAAACACAACGCTGAGGACCAAGAACGCTGCAGGGATCTGCTTTCTAGTGCACCCCACCTCAGGGGAGGGGTGCCAGACGCAAGCCACACTATGGGATTGAGAAGCATCAGGAGACCAAAGTCTCCGTGGGAAAATACACTGGGCATCAAAGCGGACACACAGACATCAAAGTATCATCAGCCTCGCTCTGACTGTGTCTAGTGACTGTGTCTGTGACTGGTGGTCCTCCCAAAGCAGCTTTGCAGAGGTAGCTGGACCTAAAGCATGCTGTGCTGGGGTCAGGGGTGTGTGGTTACACCAGTCCACTGAGCCGGCCTAGCTCTGTGTGTGGACAATGGCAAGCCCCTCACCACGTGTGCTGCCCGCCCTACGGGACAGAGAGAGGGCTCTGCACCGCTTGCTGGCCGCTCTTTGCTGCCCCTGCTCCACCTTCCACACCACCAATGGTACATTCCCCTCTACGATGTCCCCCTGCCATGCCCCCCTGCCTTGGAGCCAGTGATTACAGACTGAAATCTCTACAAATCACGAGCTAAATAAACGTTTCCCCCTTTAACTTTAGGTTTGGGTATTCTTGTCTCAACATTGACAAATGGCTATGTTTCAAGTAACTTTTAACTCAGTGTAAGTATCATTTAAAGGTTATACCACATAGAGGGCCTTATAGCACTTAATTATTGGTGGAGCATTTTCAGCGAAATTTCTACTTACTCTGCTCTACAATAACCATCTGCCAAAACAACTTCAATGTCTAATGGATTTCAGAATGTGTTTTTCACTGATTTTCTATTTTGCATATAACTAAAACTTCATTAGGAGAGAAATTTGTATTGCAACCCATTTATGCTAAATTTCCATGCAGAAAGTTCAAATGGCCTAAATAAACATCCACATTTCACTTAAAAACTGTAATGGCCAAAAACAATTATATTATCAAACGGTAAGTATAATAAAAATAACCTAGAAAAGGAATAAAAAATAATTTTCCATTTAAAACTGTGACTGAAAGAAATGGAAGAAAAACTAAACAAGAAAGACATGCAGTGCTCGTGAGAGACAGCTTACTATTGCTAGGGTGGCAACACTGGCCCAAACAACACAGTGCCATTATACTCCAGCCAGGTTATTGGCAGAATATGACAAGTAGATCCTAAGATTCAAGAGGAAATGAAAGGAACCCAGAGTAGCCAGAACAATCAAGAAACAACGAAGCTGGAAATTGCACCAAATCCCAAAGTTACAAGAGCTTTACAGAAGCCACGGTAGCCAAGGAAGCATGCCAGCATCGCAGGGAGGGCAGACACACCACAGAACCGAGTAGGGGAGACTCTCCACCACTTACAGCTTGCTGACTCCCAAGAAAGCAGGACAACACAACAGGGACAAAGCCAGGTGTGGCGGCGTACACCTGTCACCCCAGCCCTCAGGAGGCTGAGACAGGAGGATCATTGTGAGTTCAAGACCAGCCTAGGCTACAAAGTGAGCTCAAGGCCAGCCTGAACTGCACAGAGACCCCGTCTCAAAAGACAAGGGTGGGTGAGGGGAGCAACAGGGCAATCTGCCTTCAGCAGTGCTGCAGGAACTGGAGATTCACGCGTAAAATGTGGAGCTGATGAACCACAGGCCCAGTGTAAGAGCACAAGCAACAAACAGCCTCAGGGAGCCACATACACAGCCCTGTGGCCTTGGAGCAGGCAGTAGCTGCTTAGCTGCCACACCCGAAGCACAAGCAAAGCACACACAAAAAGGTAACCTGGGCCACATCAAAATGAAAACTAGTGCTTCAAAGGAGCCCGTACAGTGTCAAGGCTGAGGAGCAGAGAGGCCTCCACAGGGGGCAGCGCTGGCCCCCCACATGCAGGCAGGGGCTCACAAAACAAGAAGAAAGAGGCGAAAACAGCCATGGAAAAGAAGATGTGTATAGATTCTCTCTCTGGAGGGCCAGGCGTGGTGGTGCAGGGCTGCAATGCCAGCACGGGGAGGCTGAGGCAGGAGGACTGTGGCGAGGTTGCCTGCTGCACTACACAGCGAGACCCTGTCTCAAAAAACATGTCTCTCCAGAAACAGGTAAAAATCAACTCGGTAACAAGACTATAAAGAGCCCATGGGATTTGAACAGATGTCCCTAACCACAACAGACACACGGCCAGCACCCCGTAAGAGTCTCAACATCACAGCCATGGAGAGATGGACTCTGACACCAAGAGAGTGGCTGACATCAGAAAGTCAGACAACACAGCACCACTCCCAGCAGCTGGAAGGAGCCGACTCAGGTATCCACCACAGAGCACAGGGAAAGAAAACAGAGCACTGCGTAGCCTCAAAAAGGAATGAAATTGAAGCTCAGGCCCTAGCGCAGTTGGACCTTGGAGGCAGAGATGACAGACTCGGGCGTAGCTTCCCTTTGTGAGTGGCAGCCGCTGGAGGTGGTAGTGGTGACGGTTCCACAGCAAAGCACTGAATGGTGCCCACAGAAATAGCAAACACAGGAAGTTTCAGGTAGTAGTGGTCCTCGACTCACCAACGCTTGTGTGGCGAAGGTTCATTCACAAACAGAAACATTTGACAAAATTTTGCTTTCATTTGTGAACTCTGCACTGGGTGCCACTATTCGTGCACAAACACAAACGTGGCCCCCTTTTCCAGAATTGTAGAACAAAGTAAGTTTGTGAACCAAGATGTACATTTTGTGTGTACACATCTTGCCCCAATTTTTGTGGGCACGTGTGGTATGAGGGATGGAACACAGGCCTTGTGCACATGAAGCGAAAGCTCTACCCTGGCCCACATCTGTGGCACCTGCACACTGCAGCCTGCCACATTCACGACAGGGCCATAATCCACATGTCCTCCTGCTGGGTGGCTTGAACCACAGTGGTACACATATCATCCCACGGCTTCTCATTAATTTTATTAGGAGAAAAGTGGTTAGATCTGCCTGCATCACCAATGGCACAAGCCGCCCAGTGGGTGAGAATGTGAAATGGAGCAGCTACACTGATGCAGTTTGCAGCTCCTAAAAAGCTGTAAGTTGGCCAGATCTGGCCTACCAAGGGCAACTCCTCTGCACACACACACATGAGAAGCCAAGGCAGAGCTCACATACACGCACCCAGACGTTCACAACAGCACTTGCGTGTAGCCAAAGGGCAGGCACGCCAATGCCTGCCTGCTGGCTGATGAGTGAATACAAAGAAGATGGATGAAGTACAGTCACTGGAGAGTAAACAATGCAGCGCTGACAGCACACACTACAACTGGGAGGCTCCACTTGTCTCAACCATCCAGGACAGACAGGCAGACTGATGGCTGCTCAGGACGAGGATGGGGAGAACCAGGGTGATGAGGTGACGCCCGCGGGTGCAGGGCTCTACAGGATGAAGGCGCTCTCCCTTGCCTGGGGTGAATGGTCCTGTGTCCCCTGATTGCATGCTCTAAATGGGTAAGCTATAGCTCAGGTCAATTATACCTCACAGAAGCTGCTGTCAAAGAAACAACTCTGAGGCAGCCACGTAGGATCGCAGGTCTACAATCCTTACTGGAATCCAGTGATGACCAGGGAAGATGCCTGCCTCTGCGTTAACCTTGACATTGTGAGCACGGTTCATAGATCAACTTGCAACTAGCTGGGGGAGTCCACATCGACCATGGAGAAAACAGCTCCATCACTGCCTACCTTGGCTGAGGACAAGGCTTTCTGTGGTGAAATCTGCATCCCCTCCTGTCTGGGGCTCAGCCCCATAGCAGTGCTGGTCCTCGGGGTTGGACGGGAACTGGAAGCAAGCATATGACATTATTCAGATTCCAGAAGCTTCAGCCTCTACCAGTTTCTGAAAAAAACTGAAACATGGTGGAATGTGATAATTCCATATGCCCTCATCATATAGGAAAGTTTCAGCTTTGATCTTTGGAACTGCTTTTGAAACAACTCCCTAATTTATTATTTCTATTATTCAATCTTCCATGACATATATTTTCTTAGCTAGAAATCTTAATACATTGATTTTGTTTTTAAGTGTTCTCTGGTATAGGCAAGATTAATGTAAGAAAAACATAAAACAAAGGATGGAACATTCACAATTTCAAGATACATATGAAATGGGAAATTACCTTCATGCCTACTTTAGACAATTACAATCTGCATCTATTTTTAATAATTCCTCCTGTGTGCATAAACATCTGCTATCATCTGGAGACCTCTATACTATTCCTTGGTCTCTTGTTCTGAGTTTTTATATTGTAAAACTCCCAGTGAGGTACAGTGGTGCACATCTGTAACCTTAGCCCTCTGAGTGGCTGAGGCAAAAAAAGAAATCACAAGTTCAAGCCCAGCCTAGGCAACTTAGCAAGACCCTACCTGAAACAAAAAAAGGGTTGTGGATGTGGCTCAAGGCCCTGTAAAACAAAAAAAGGAAATCCTTCCCATTGGGCAATTAGGAGCCTTTCTGACTGTTCCCTTACATTCCCTAAGGCTAGTATGTTCACCTTTCTCTCAACAAGCATCTGAGCAGCACCCAAGGACATCTACCAGTGGAAATAGAACAGTCGCAGAATGTCAACTTTTGTTTATTTACTTTTTGGGGATTTTTTGCTTTTGTTTTTGAGACAGGGTCTCACTGCAGCTTAGGCTGGCCTTGAGCTCACTTTGTAGCCCAACCTGGTCTCAAACTTGCAATGATCCTCTGCCTTGGCCTTCCAAGTGCTGGGATTAAATATAGGATGTGCCACCATGTCTGGCTTAAAATATCACTTTTAATGGCTAAAATTGAACATATACTTTTAACTTAAATATGGATAAAACAGACCAAGAAACTTTAGTTTAACATTATAATCTTCATTTCATAAAATAAAATCTCTACATAAGGTTGTTTCTCTTTTGCAGTGCTGAAGATCTAACCTAGTGTGTGCTAGGCAAGGGCTCTCCACAGAAACACAACCCAAGCCAAGGGATTTCTGAAAACCAAATTCAGTGTTCAAGAATTACATTTTGCATACATCTGCATACATTGAACATACCATCATCACTTTTCATGATTGTAATCATTGGTTTAAAAATATTTTGCTGAAAAGCAGGGGCTTTGGAGATGCAGCATGGGCTGTCCACTCGCCCTGCAGGCCTGAGGCCCTCACCCAGCACACCAGGCAGACAGTGAGGAGAAGACACAGCACAGCCCCCTCCAGCCGTCAGCCAAGCAGAGGCTGGGCTCCTGAAGTTCTCGGTGCATGTGTATATTTGAAGTTAAAACACAAAATGAAAAGGATCTGCCCCTTTCAAGGAGAGGAAGTGAGTAACTTGTTCACCACATGGCAGAATCTAGAGCTCACTGGCCCCTCTCAGCTGCGACCTGGGAAGGAAGGAAGGAAGGTGTCCAGCAGTATCACCGTCGTGGCCTCCTCCTCTGGTACCAGGCAGCCCAGGGCAGCAGGTGGTTACGAGAGTTCATCTCTCCCTCTTGCTTCCCTCACCTGTCTTGGGCCAGACCCTACGCACCTGAGGAGAAACAGGGATTCATTCGGCTGCCCGCCAGTGGCACTCCTGGGCCGCAACTCGGCTGGGTGTTCTGAAAGGGGAAGCCAGGTATTAACCACACAGCATGCCACAGCCAAAGCAGAGCCCACACAGCAGGCAGATTCCCCAGGAAAGCACTCCCAGGTCAGGCCCAGTGAGAGCCACTCACCAAGGTTGAGTGTGGTGTTGGGCCTCAGAGCCACTCTGGGCACCCCGCTGCGGCCACCCGGAGGGTACTGGGCCAGCTCCTTGGGGTCCTGGGGCCCGGAACCTTCCTTGGCGCCCCTGCTGCTGCACAGGAGAGAGCAGCACAGCAAGACTCACTCTGGAGCTCTGGCAAGATCTCGGTTAGCAGCAGCTTGAAAGACAGCTAAATATACACAGCACTCAAAGCAGTACTGCTCAGGTACCAACGCTGAGCACTGCCGACACACAGAGCCTTCCTGCAGAAGGCCGCCCTGAGGAGAAGAGCCAAGGAGGCTCCGGCTTCCACTTAGGCTCCGGCTCTGGCCCAGGAGCTCCCTGCACAGAGCTCCACACGATGCCTGGCCCAGCCCTTGGCAACACAAGGCTTGCAGGCCAGAGAAGCCCACAAGGTCTCTGCTTTCTGACTGAGGGGGAGGAAAGGCTCCCGAGGGGCAGAGGACAGAGGGCAGAGGGCAGAGGGCAGAGGTCAGAGGCCAGAGGCCAGAGGACAGGCCCGCATCTGCCCCATCCTCAGGTAACCCCAAGGCAGCCCTGGGCATGGCAGTACTAAGGGCTGTGCTCTGAATGCCAATGAGGGGAGCTTGTTCTCTGACCAGAAAGCCGTGACCAAGAACATGAGGCAAAGCCCATGGCTCAGCTCTCCTTGTCCCTCTCCTCCACCCTCCCTCCCTATTCTACCACATCTGCCTTGCTCAGTGTGCTGGGCTGAGATGATTTGCTACTGCAACTAAAGATCTCTGGACAGGATAAGCCATCAGGACCCTGGCCTCTCCCGCAGCAGAGCTGGGCAGACAGCCCTGTGATGGCTCCCACATGACCCACCAGCGGCAGCTCACTTTTACCTCACTTTCAACACACTGGCTAGTAACATTTCTACACAAACGCTCCTGAGCCAGTGCAGGTCACAAGGCCTCCCTGCCCTGCTAAGAGGGGTACAGGTCCCCCCCAGGGGGTAGGACACAGGCGACTGTGAAGAAGGCTGAGGACCAGCAGAGCAGACCCCTGGCTGAAATGACAGCTGCTCAAAGGATGGCGAAGCCAACACTGAGCTTGTGCACTGGAGTTAAACCAACACTAGGCTACCGCTTTGCAAGCACAGAAACTCAGGCCAGGAACGCTGCATCACTGGAAGAGAAGATGAGAGTGCCAGGACGATGCCCAGGCATGAGACCGCTTGCACACCTGGCAGGCAAATCCTCCACGCTGGACTCCTTGGCTTCCCTCACGAAGGCGCCCTTCCAGAAAGGGTGCTGTTGCACACCGCTCCAGGTGAACCTTTATAAAAGCAGAGCATTAGAACCCTCACCTGGCCCTGCGTCAGCCCAGAGAACTCCCAGGGCACACTCAGGGGCCAAAGGGCATCTGACTGTAATTTAGAATATCACCATCCTGATGGACCTCTGAAAGTGTTCCCCACTTTGTTCTCTGCTCAGCGTGCAATAGATTGCACTCAGCAAAATCCGAAGCAATAACGCAGAAACCTTGGATGGCACAGACCGAAACTAAGAATTAGGAGTTTCAGAGCTCACAGTGCATTGAACCTGACAAAAAGAGAACTGTTCAGGTTTACCAACCAGTTCTTGGGGGCCATCCATAAACAACTTGAAATCTGTATATTAAAATGTCACACACTATCAATGGATCACTCTGCCATTCCATACATCCCAGGAGAAGCAAGACTACAGCGGTCACGTGGCTGCGTGACATGCTTCAGTCTGGAGACCTCACTCAGAGCCCCTTTCAGAAGCCACCAGACGCCAGAATGGCGTTGCCTGGCTGCCTCACTCCCACTGGCACGACTTGCTGAACCTAACTGCAACTCACTTTCTGAGACGCAAGTCTCACCACTAATGTGTGCACCTCAGGCACACTCACTAGGTTAGGAAAAGGTAAGCCCAAGTGACATGCAAAGAAGAATGTGTTTGATTACTCAAAGTATCTGTATTGAAATAAGATTACTGACCAAGAGTAAAACACAAATATTAAAGAAAAATAGTATCAACCACATGACATCTGTGTTACACAGGGGCTCTCACACATCACTGAAGGAAGCCAGGTGTGGTGGTGTGCGCCTGTAATCCAGCACCCTAGGAGGCTGAGGCTCAACAGGACTCTGCTTCACAATAAAATGGGCTTGGGATGTAGCTCCACGTGACAACCCAAGTTCAATCCCCCGGACCACAAAAACAAAAAGCAAAAAGAATAATCCACCAAAAGAGAAGTAAAAATGGCCAGTAATAAAATTGATCTTCTAGCCATCAGAATGGCAAATAATAAAGAGGTTCTGCAAGCCTGCTGTAGGGGAGGGGCAGGGAAGGGGTGAAGTGTGGGTCAACCCATGTCCCCAGAGTGCGGCGAATGGTACCTACATATATCCTAGCCACACATCCAACCCTTCTGCGCTCTGGGCATTAGAGCTACAATCCCACTTTGAGAAATTTACAGGAAGATCACTGTCTAAGTGAACCCCAAAGAAATAACATGTAAAAGGGTATTTAAGATAGCAGGTATACACTACTGCATATCCAAAAGCACTGTGAAATCTTTTTTATTAGACTGCTGCTTGTACATTCTATAGCCATTTAAAACAACCAACCAGATATATTTATTACTATGAGAAAATATCCATAATATACCATGAGACAAAATAGTTGGTGATCCTAGGGGATGGTTGGAATCCCCTAGGAGCAAGGACACAGGTGAGAGGCTGCACTGTGCTACTCAGTCTCCCTCCGCCCCCTTGGGGAATAGAGACCAAACCCCATGGAGGCTCGTGTCTTCCATGAACTGACACATTGGGGTTTCTGTTTGCTCGTTCTTACAGCTCTGGACACTGGGCTCAGGCCCTTGCACTAAGCTACATCTCCAGCCCGTTTCTTATTTTGAGACAGAATCTCCCAAAACTGCTAAGGTGCTCAGGCTGGGCTTTGATCTTGGGGTCCTCCCTCCTCAGCTGCCCGCAGTGCTGGCATGACAGGTGTGCGCCACCACACCAGGCTTGCAGCAGCATATCTGTACATTACTCCACGCATCCTCTCATGCCCATCATTATCTCTACGATCCCTGCAACACCCAACACCACGTGTGTTATGTACCTGACTGTCGTACTGCATGGTCTGGGAAGTGGCAGCAGGGAAACAGCCCAGGCCATTTAGCACACAGGCAATTTTCATAAATATTTTCTACCTGCCACCGGTGGAATCACAGACCCAGGACCCAGGACACAGAAGGCTGAGTGTAAATTGTATCTGTATTTACTTCCTATCCACCAGAGGTCACGCTAGACAACATTAATGCCACAGGCCTCAGCAGACTAAGCGCCTACTTACACAAGTACAGGGACTAGGGTTCAATCCCTAGCACCACATGCTGCACCAGCCCTGCCCTAGAGCAGGCTGAGCCACCAAGACAGGACATGGTGGTACACACCTGTAATCCCAGCACTGGGAGGCTGAAAACAGGAGGATCACCAAGAGTTCAAGCCGTGTAGTGAGACCCCATACCAAGTACATAAAAAATAAAATTAAAAAACGCCAACATTGCCTCATGCAATGTGAGCAGAGAGCAGCCTGTCTGACAGCAGCAGAGGCAGCGTCTCCCTACACAGTGCTTTCCTGTGTGTAATAAATGTGAACAGGGTGCTTTGTACCTTAAATGTATTCTCCATTTTACGCCCTCAGTGAGGGACCCCCACAGAGCTATCAAAACCCTCCTTGCTGCCACCCTTCCAGAAGCAGACTGGACTGGACAGGGGTGCAGACCAGGCCAAGGAGACCCAGCACTCCTGGCCTCCCTGCCACACACAAGCTTCCTAGCACACCTGTCATTTTGCACCTCCATTGTTAAGGGACTATCATAAAAATAAGTTGCATGAAGATACTGCTCTGTCATCACTCCTGACTCAATGGCCTAAAACGACCAGCCTGAAATACACATGAGATTTTTAAGAGGACATATCGACCAACCAGTGACTTTTTTTGAGGAACCCAGGGCCATCCTCTGCCACGGAGCTGTGCTCGCAGTCCTCCACCAGCATTTCACAAACAAAGAGAGAAAATTTAAAAAGACTCATGAGAGCTGGTGAAAATAGCTCAGAGGTCAAAAGTGCCCACTTAGGCATGAAGGGACATGGTTCAATCCCTGGCACCACATGCCATGCCAGCCCCACCCCACCAGGGCAGGCTTAGCCAGCCACACACAAGCACATACACACACACACACACACACACACAGAGATAGAATAAAAATCCTCATGATTAAGGACTACAAAAATCATAAATTCTTAATCCAAAGCCAGACTTTAAAATATAATACCAATCCAGGCAGCTCCCTGCAGATCAGCACCTGCACTGTTTCCAAAGGACATGAAGGGAATGGGACCCCAATACTCACTCGCATCAAAGGTGGCCCGGCCATACCTTTTCTGAGGCTCCTTCTGAAGCAAGCTGTCAAGCAAATGCACAAAATCTGGGGATGCTTTTGGACACGAGGGATCTGCAAGTGAATGGATTTCCAAGAAGGAAGATGGGGTGAGATTCACCGACTGCTGCGTCCCACATCAGGATGAAGGTATCGGTCTATGAAGCCTGGGAACCCAGGGCCAAAACTCCAGCGCAGCAGCAGCAACAGCAGCAGCAGCAGCAACAGCAGCAGCAGCAGCAGCAGCGGCTCGGCTCACTTGGGAGGTGCAGGGTACCCAGACACAGGGCACTCACCAGACCGCTCAGAAAACTAAGCTCAGGGGCCTTGCAGGTTACTTAAGTGGTTTAAGCGCTTGCTCGGGCAGTCCCAGTCAGGCACAGGGGACAGCGGCTCGATCCCACACCCACCCTTAAGGCAGCCTGAGCCAGCATAAAAAAAAAAAGTCCTTCTTAGGAAAACTAAGCTTGACACCTCCTGGCTGAGCAGCCCTGGCCGGCCACCCCTCATCTGCAACAATGAGCTCTGCCTTCTTCTCTGAGGAACCCCGACTTGACCAACTTCCCTTTTTCTTTGTAGTCCTGGGAACTGAACACAGGGCCTCTGTGCAGGCCCACTGATTTTTTCTCTGTTTTGAGACAGGATTTAGCTAAATTGGCCAGGGCAGGCACAAGTGTGTGCTCCTCCTGCCTCAGCCTCCAGAGCGCTGTGCTCACGGCAGCGTACCACCAAGCCAGCCAGCTCTGCTTCTGCGCCAACTCATGATGAGATTCCCTGTGATCTCGCTTTTACTCTGAGGATCTTTTAACAGGAAAATAAGAAAAACTGCAATGTTACGAAGCTGCTAACTCCATCCATCTCAGGATGCTTTGTCATTTCAAGCCAGATGGATAAGTACAACAGTGAATTCACCAGGCTACAGAGAAGATGTCACGAGGACCAGGGCCTGAGACAGCAGCGAGGACCCTGAGTGGGCCGAGGAACACAGAGGGCCACCAGGGACGCTGCAGCCAAGGTAGAGGACAGGAAGATCTCGAGAAAATGACTGCACCTGGGCCACAAGGCAGACAGCCCCCAGGCCCCACCATCTGCATTTTCAAATTTCTCCTCCCTACATAAAAGCCTTTCACTTACAATGGGAAAAAACACAGCACATAAGGCAAAAATTCAGCTTTTAAGAAACATATTTTGTGGGCTGGGGAGATAGCCCAGCAGTCCTGGTAAGCATAAGGACCCGGGTTCAATCCCCAGTACCACACGCTGTGCCAGCCCCAAAAAACGGGGCATGGTGGCGCACACCTGTAATCCTAGCACTAGGGAGGCGGAGACAGGAGGAGCACTATGCATAGTGACCCTGTATCAAATAAATAAACAAATAAACAAAAGAAAAACAGACTTTCAACATATTGAGTTTTGTTTCACCTTGGATAACTCTATGAACACTGAAAAGAGTCTGCATGCCTCTTCCATCCATTACTTCTAAAAATTTCTTCTTTTAAACACAGCAAGCATAAATTTTTGTAGAACTGTGTTTTCATTAAAGGGTCTTAATTTCCCAGTAATGTATAGAAAAATGTTAACCTACATTCATGTCATTTGTTTTTTCTTTTCTTTCTCTTAAAATTATTGTTAATGGTAGATTGCTATGTTAACCACAGTTTATATGATTAAAATAGGACAAATGTATCTAATTTAAAGGGTTTTTAAAAGTCATTCTGATTCATCAAGATGCCCAGAGAAAGGCCTCATTTGTTCCTATGAAACACCAAATGGAAATAACCACAGGTGATATGAGCGGTATATTAATAACCATAAATATAAATATGCATTTAACCTTTTTAAACCTCTAAACCAGGCTTCTGTTGATACAGAAGCACAAACAAACAAAATTTTTTTGGTACCAGGAACTGAACTCCTGGCCTCGTATTTAGCAGGCAGGCACACGCCACTGAGCTTCACTCCCGGCCCTAACTCATGTTTTTAAGTGAAAGAAAACATTAACACTTTGCTTCCAATTTCAGTATCAGAAAAATGGCAAGAAGCAATATCAATTTCAGGTTAGACATAACATAAAACACAACTTTTAGAAGTTACAAATCATTAAAACAGATTTATTGAGTCAAGCACAGTTTCAATCCATGTAAAGTGTGAAATAACTTAGGATAAGAAAGTGTACCTTTGGGAACAGGTGGCAGTGGATCTTCATGTAAAATCTTTTCAACTACTTCTGGAATATTTTCTGAGAAGAAGGGAGGTTTTCCTGAAATAACATCAGCTTGCAAAATTATAAAGTGTGCTATAACCAGTGTCTCTGAACTTAGCTATGGATATTTCAGAATTATACAATTTACAGGAAAAAGCAGTCACTATAATCACTGAATGCCTAAAATATACATGAGATTCTCTATAGATGCTGACAGATAGTTAGATAGATAGATAGATAGATAGATAGATAGATAGATAGATAGGGCTTTTTGTTTTTGTTTTTGTTTTTTTGTCTTTTTGAGACAGGGTCCCACTATTCAGTTCAGGCTGGCCTTGAGCTCACTTTGTAGCCCAGGCTGGCCTTGAACTCATAGTGATCTTCCTGCCTCAGCCTCCAGTGTGTGGCACCACAGCCAGCTTTATAATTTTTTTATATTTCTCCAATTCAAAATTTTTTACGCCGACACACAAACACACAAGATGTGACCACTACCACAATCCAAGGCTTCATGGGCTACTCAATGCATTCTAATAATTCAGATGTGATGATCTTTTGAAGAATTTCTATTATTACCCAGTTTTCAATAATTAGGCACATCTCAATCATGAAAGATTACCTACTGCCTAAAAACTCTTGCAACCCTGCCTATACTGCTACAACAAGCAATTTAGTCAAAATGAGTATATACAAAAATTTAATAAAAGTAGACTTCTGACATAAACTAAATATTTGTAAATTACAGGCATAGTTTTTGGGTTTTTTTTTTTTTTTACATTATTCTTTCCTTCTGCTAGCTTTGATCTTACACTAAAGATGAAGGTAATCACCTGAAAACATTTCATAGAGCAGACAGCCGAGCGACCAGAGGTCAGTGGTAATGGAGAAGTCCGAGCCCCTCAGGATTTCTGGTGCCATATATACAAGAGAGCCTAAAATCAAAGTGCGAAGAGCAACTGTTAGGCATCTGTACCACACCCCACAGGCCTACTGCGAGAGCCTGGGGAGATGAACCAAGACCGGAGGAAAACGTACGTACGGATAAAACCCCACGCACTGCTCTGGCTCACATCTAATGTCCCCACAAAGCTGTACGCACTCATAGGCACCTGGGAGGTGGCTGGACCAGGGCACGTGACACTGGGATTAAGTGTGTGAGGTACTAGATCGGATCTACTGGCTGGCTTAGCACAGTTGTGGGTGTAGATAATGGGCAGGGCCATCCTGGGCGACACTATCCCACACACTCTATCCAGGGTGGGTGAGTCCAGGAGGCTTCTGCTGCTGGCTCCACCCACCCTGCCATAGGCTGCTGCTCCTCTGCGACGCCCTTCTGCCAAGCCTCACCTCCCCAGAGCCAGCCATCTATGGACTGAAACCTTTACACGCTGTGAGCTACAACCAACCCTTGCTCCTTTAGCTTGTGGGGGCCAGGCATTCATTACAGGAATGAGAAAATCAACTCTAACAAGCATTTCACATTTTTAACACATTTTCTAATTTTAAGATTATATTTCACAGAGAGTACACACAGATGAATACAGATCTTGAAAATCTACCTTCGCAAACAGCACAGCACACACTGTTATGCATATGTATTTATAAATATGAATTCAACACACAGTTAAAACACTCACATGAAAAGAACCCTCACTAAACTATTAGCTGAGATCCCACTGGCTTGCCAACACAGATCTACCTATGCCTCGAACCCCACATCCACCAAAAAGGAGCCCAGGACCCAGTCCTGCAGCCCCTCTGAGCCAGGCACAGAGGGCATCCTGAAGGCATGGGAAGGGACGCAACACAGGGCCATCTCCAAGAGACTCTTACTTCTCAATGTCACTGGCTGTGGCAGGGGCTGGATGCGACCCTGCCACACACCCCACCAAGCACTTGGGCCAGCAGCATGTGCAAAGTGGGCCCACAAGTGTATTACAAGCCCTTCGTACAGGGCTTTGCCTTACTCAGAAGCCACACAGTTCGGAGCTGGAAGGGAGACACCTGTAGGTACCAGGCAGCTGCTGTACCTCATCAAAACCAGAGTCCTTCTTCCCCCACCCTGCAAACTCCCCGCCCCCAAGGAGGACACCCACTCCATAAAGTGAGTAGTCCCTGGCATCTGCAGATATAACTGCACCAGCAACCTCCCCACAAGCCTCACCTCCAGGGCCTGTGACAGCCACAGCAGCAGTCAAGCCAACACCGTGGAGGCCTGGCTGCTGCTCCAAGAGCTGAGGGCCCACAGGGCGCCCGTGGGATGCCTGGGCTCCTGCCCCTCATGGTGGCTGCAGCAGGGTGTGCTGGAGTTGAGCGCACTCCTTCTCCTGAGAACCTGAGCTCAGGGAGCAGGTGCCTGCCTATGTGCTCTCAGCCATGCTCACAGCACCCAGCAGGACTAAGCAGCAGAGAGAAACCACGGACGGGGGCTCACGGTGACCAACGCCACACTACATGACACGCAAGTGAGTGCGCTGACAGACTGTGACAGACACCAAGGGTTGGCACATGGCTTGAAGAGACAGCACTGGCCCAGAGCATGTCCAGCCCTAGGTTCAAGCCCCAGCACCACACGTCCAGGGTGCGGATTGGACTAGTCCTCCAAGAAGCACACACTGGGACCAGGTGGAATGCACAAGGGCTTACGCAAGAAGCTTCTTTGAGAAAGCTGCAGAGAGCTGGTCAGACAATGCCTGGGGGATCCCAGGCCAGGCACTGTACCCTCTGGCGAGGACCAGAGAGGCCACCAGCTTCGGCATCCCCACCCCTAGCCATCGGCAGATGTAGCCCAGGGACAGTGTCAGGGTCAAAATGGCAGTGGCTTCTCCCACCTAGAGTCACCAACGAGGCTGGCTCATGTAGCCACAAGGGCAAGAGGCCACCAGGGATGACCACATCAGCACCAAATGCGGGCCTGTGGGGAGAGGTGCGGCCCACTGCAGGCCCACTGCCCACTCTGTCACCCATGCAGCCCACACCAATCTCTGCAATGCTTCCCCCACTGAGGGGCTTCCAGTCCCCTGCACTGAGACCCATGATGTAGCCCAACTCCCACATGCAGGGAAGCAATTCCAGTATGGATGCCGCTCTTCAGCCACACAGTGAAAAGCGGAAGTAGACGGGGCCCCAGCGCCCTTTTATTTATTTACTTATTTATTTATTTTTGGTACTGGGAACTGAGCCCAGGACCTTGTGCTGGCCAGGCAGGAGCCAGGCCTGAGCTACACCCCGGTGCAGCGCCCCTTCAGCACTTCCTTGCAGTGCCACCGCACACAGGTCTCGGAGCCCCGCTCCCTCCACCCCTCACCCCCTTGCTGCCACTGTCCCAGGCTCCATGGCCAGGCACCACCTGAGCAACACCCAGGTCTCCTTGGCATCCCATCCCCTGGAGCCTCTAACTCCCTGCTGGCCTCCTTAGGCACCACGATCCCACTGTAAAGCCTGGAAGGCCGCAGGGAAGCAGCGAGGTTTCATTTCATCTCTCTATCATAGGGACATGGAGGTGTGGGAGGTGGGGTGGGGGGTCACCCAGGGTGGCCCTTGCCAGGCCATGGTAGTGGCTTCTCACATCCAGTACCACAGGTGTCCAGGGCAGTGAACAGTGACACCTCTGCCTAGACTTGGGGTTACCATGACTCTCAGTGCACTGTCAGGGCAACAAGCACAAGGTCAGCATCACCTCAGACACACAAGACGCCACAACCCATGACCGGAGCTCTGACCCGGAGCTCCTGGTCCACATACCTTTGACTCTGCTTTTCATATTCATTTTTATGCTCTCCCCACTGTCACCTCCTCCTTCCTCTTCTGCCACCAAAGCGAAGAACTCTTCCAGGTTCTCACCTTCCACTTTTGCCAGGCAAAAATTGCTAAACTTCAGCGTCCCGGGCCCTTCCAAGAGTATCTGTGAAGATTCAGACACAAAGGCTTTCAGAGACAAGTTTGATTTAGTTCACACATCTGTCCGTGTCACCCCTTAAAGGCCTCCAGAAGGGGTAAGCACTACTGAACACCTCGGGATGAGCTGCAGTCACACAGGGGAAAGGCTTGCAACCGCAACCATCATGTGTCAAGTGCTGCAGCTGGCAATATTATTTGGGCCCAGAAGTCACCTGCTGGCTGCTGACGTGTGCCAGGAAATACCATGGCTGTGGCAGGGGCCACAGGTCACGTGGGTTCTCCCACTCTTGAAGGAAGTTTGACACTAACTTTCAACTTCGGGTCACAGAATGCACTGAGAGTATCTGTGAGCGCTAAGCATCAAAATCCTCTGTGGACCCAACAGAGACTGGTCCACCAAGCACTGCTGGTACGGCTTCTGATGTGACGCATCACAGTGCCAGCAAGCCCTGGGCTGCACCACAGCTGCGAGGGCCCTGGAGCCCATCAGTTGGTGTCCTGATGGTTCATCCACCGTACAAGACACCAACTCCCACCAGCCCTGGCCCCGAGGGCACAGCTATGGCGACCTCTGCTGCACTTGTTCTAGAGCACAGGTTACATTACTCTAGCACGCAAAGTCACAGCAGGTGACAAAGCCCACAAACAACTTCACAGCTACTGGCAAACCACAGCCAGGGGCAGACACCAGTGGGCGCTTTGCAGTCTGCAACTGGGTTGGAGAGAAGTTAAGAGTCAATCTTGTTTGTTTGTTTTGTGCAGGTTCTCATTACATAGCTCTGACTCGTAGTGAGCCTCCTGTTTCCTGCCTCCCAGGTGCTGTGATTCCAGGCGTGCGCCACCGCGCCCGGACTCAGTAGTCAATCTTGACCAGGAAAAATCCCAAGAACTTCAAATTTCAGGTTCTTTCACTATGCACATGTGAAGCCCACTGGGCAATTAAGCTACTGAAACACCACTGACTCGAGATGCCAGGAATCACACACGTCACCAAGGATACCCTCTGCAAACCAAACCAAGACTCACAAATGTACACCACGACATAAGCCTTCGAATCCTTGCAGACCGCAGGGTTTATCACTGGCCGCACATGGTGGCAGCAGTGAACTCAGTCTACCTGGCGTGAGAGGGATTTCACTTCCTGGGTCACAGGGGGGCAGCAGCAACAGGGCATCGCACCACCCACTCCCTCCATTAAAGCAAACTGGGTCTGGGGGTGCAGCTCAGTGACAGAGCATTTACCTGACATTACACACACACACATACACACACACACACACACACACACACACACACACACACGGAACACCTCTGAGACACAGGCAGGTTTTTTGGGGTTTTGTTTTTTGTTTTGTTGTCGTTTTTAAGCATTTGGTACATGGTCTACAGGATCTACAGGGTCTCACTATGTAGATCCAACTCATAGTGATCCTCCTGTTTACAGCCTCCCAAGCGCTGGGATTACAGGCCCACACCACCACACCCAGTGTCAATCGCTATCCCAGCACACCCTGGGCAGGACCAACACAGCATGCCAGGGATGTAACCCTGACTTCTGCGCTCTGCCTAAGCAGGCACTTCAGTCTGCTAAGCTATCTGGCCTGCCCCATAAGCAGTTAAAGGAACCACAAGTCCCAGATTACCTTCCCGGGAGAAACATCACAAAAAAGCACTCCGAGCTTGTGAAGATGACACAACCCAGCGAGCAAGTCAACCCCGAACTCTCTCACAACATCTTCCGGGAGGTTTTCGTCCTGGGCAATCACTGTTTCTAGAGACCCACCTGCAAAGAGTTGATGAACGTCACATATTGAACCCACCCAGGTCACAGGGCATCTGAGCGGTCAACGCTGGCTGACTTGAGCACAGAACGTGATCGGGACAGTGAGCCCAGCAGGGTGGCAGAGGAAACGTGTGCACAGGCACAGCGGGCCAGGTCTGTACCACTGCCTGCTCCCCTTCGAGACAGTAATGGGGGAAGTGGGAAGAGGGAGAGGGGGTTAATCAGGCGGTGAAGAGCTGCACATGGAGCGCTGCGCGCTGAGCAGACCACAAGCTTTCACTCAGGATGCACGCGTAGAACCAGCTCACACCGCGAAGGACCAAGGCTCTGCACAGGAGACAACCCCGCTCTCTGCTCACCACCCAGGCAGAGAAAGGCCAAGGGCAGGCCCAGTGTCACCAGGAGGGCAGGGAACTTTAAAGGTCAAGCCATAACAGCAGCCTAGTCTCAGCCAGCTGGTGGAAGTCCAAGCACCGTGACGGCAGAAGGAAAGCATATTTAGGGTCCTGCCTGTTTTCTCCAGAGGGTGAGGAATCCTCCCAATGCAGGCACAACTCCTGCCTGGCCAGCATCAGAAACTACAGCCATCACACAGCTCAAACCAGGTCCCTGTGTCGCTAGGGGGGACCCAGACATGCTCCCCTCCCACTGAATCAAAAGACAAGATGCAAACCAGCCATCAGTCCAAATAGCTTCTTATAATTTAACTTATTAACTGTAGATGCCAACAGGTGAAACACATACAGCAAATAATTAAACACGTCAAGAGTTACGGATCTCTTCTTATTACTCAGCTTATAAAGAAAACTGTACCAAGGGGATACTCATTACATTTATTTCCTCTGTTACATCTGTAAGGTATTGAGATTGAAAGCCCAGATATTACCTAGGGATTTGGTCACCTTCCTCCCTGTACACAATCCTAGAAAAGTGCATGGAGCAACATCTGTCACTGGTCTCTCTGATTACTGCAAGGTGGTGGCATTTGTTGGTTCGTTTCTGTCCTTTGCATATTAAGCTTTTATAAAGTGCGAATACCTTTTATAGGAAACAAAGGTCATTTTACAAATTTACTAGCTAAATAACAGCTAGTTGGCCTGAGATGTTTCTTTTTATAGGGAAATATTTGACAAATTAATCACATTAAAATATTTCCTATGTTGTTACATTTTAGTATCACACCGAACTTCACCCCACATTGAATGTTATGTAATTTTTCCTTTTGCGTAACATCCTATTTTACCTTTCTCCAGCAGCTATAAGCAATAGATTTTGAAGTCAATACAGTGAATGACACTGATACTATTTATACTTGCTATAGAAAACAAAAAGAAGGGCTGGGGAAATAGCTCAGTAGTGTAAGTACTTGCCTTGAGTTCAGTTCCTGCTCCCACAGGAAGGAAGGAAGGAAGGAAGGAAGGAAGGAAGGAAGGAAGGAAGGAAGGAAGGAAGGAAGGAAGGAAGCAAGCAAGCAAGCAAGCAAGCTAATTTACACCCTCCATCAGTGATGGAAAGCGTTTAGAGACCGGGCCCCACACTACAACCCAAGCCCACTTATTTATGCCAGAGGGCTGCAGTACTAAACCTGAATGCCAAGGGCTCAGTTTAGAACAGCTGTCACCTGATGCTCACCTGCCAGGCAACGTGGCTCACTGCCAACCGAGGGCTCTGCGCTGTGGCCACAGGCCTTGCTGCCCTCTTTCCCCTCATGCCCTCATGCCTCCTGCATGCTCACCTGTGCAGAGCTCCACAACCAGCCAGAGGTGGTTGCTGGTCTCATACCATTCGTGGAAAGTCACAATGTTCTTGTGTTTAATTTCATGGGTGAGACGGACCTGTAACAACACACACCACGCACTCTCAAAATAATGTATTTTCTTCTTAAACCCATGCATCTATGTAAGAACTACCTGCATATGTAACAGGGAAATGGATAAGAAAATGTACTTATTAGAAAGGCTGGTTATAAAGGCTGATCACACAAGAAAATGCTAACATTGTACAATCATACAAAATGTATTTGGGCTGAAGCTGCAGCTCTGTGGTAAAAGCACCTGCCTGACACGCGCAAGGCATTGGGTTCAATTCTCAGCACTGCGGGAGATGGAAAATACATTTGTGTAAATACACACTGAATAAGGATGATTTCCAGCAAATGCTCAGAAGGTAAACACTGAAACAGCTGCTGTTGGTGGTAAAACTCCTTGACTTATGACATATTTACACCCAAAAAACACATCACAGTTTGAAAATATCGTAAGTCATACATATAGCTGCCAGGCTGGGCAACTTAGTGACACAGCCAGACACCTCAAAAAAATAAAAAAATTAAGCTGGGCACAGTGGCACATGCCTATGATCCTAGCACTCGGGAGGCTGTGGCAGAAGGGTCACCGTGAGCTCGAGGCCAACCTACGCAACCTAGTGAGTTCAAGTCCAGCCTGGATAATATAGCAAGACCCTGTCGATACATAGATAGGGAGATAGATAGATAGATAGATAGATAGATAGATATTTAGAAACGCCTTATCTATCAAATGTCATAGCCTAGCTTACCCTAACCATATATGGAACAAAAAGCCCTGGTTTGGTTTGTTTTGTTCACCTGTTATTGAACCCAGGCTCCTCATACTGAGTTACATCCCCAGACCAGAGCCAGACTTGGGGACAGAACTGCAGCAGGAAGTGATGAGGCTGTCACCAAAGTGAGCACAGAGAGAGGCCACGTTCAAAGCAGCTTGTTACCCACAGGCTCAGACTGGCCTTTGACAACAGATGTCTCCTGGGCCCTGAACCCAGCAGGGACAGAAATGCAGCACTCAGTGGACCGGAGGGGAGCCAAGTGGCCCAGAGGGACTTGGGAACCAGGGTGACGCTAACAGTTGCTGCAGACACAGTCCTGTCTCCTGAGATGCAAGGGATGGAACCCGGGGCCTCTGCTCTGAGCTACATCCTCAGCCCTTTTTTAATTCTTTATTTTGAAACAGGATCTCACTAAGTCACTAAGGTGCCCAGGGCCAGACTCAATTTTGCGTTCCTTCTGCGTTAGCCTTCCCAAGTGCTTGGAGACAGGTGTGTACTACCACACCCCACTCTGTCACAGTTCTCTGGGTGGACTTTCACAGTAAGTCCTCAGGCCTATGTGAGATCTACTGCTTCCCCTCTGCAAAGATGAAGCTCTGGACTTCCCCTCAGCTCTGCCCAGGGCCGAAGCTGTTCGGGTCCGACACACCCTGGGGTGCTTTGCCAGGACGCTGGCCCCCACTCTCAACTGACCCAATCCGCGACACCGTCTCCACAGTGCTGGGCTGCTCCGCCTGCATCAGGGAGGAGCAAGTGCATCAGTGCTGGGTGTGCGGAGGAGGTGTGCGCCTCAGCCCGAAGCCCCAAAAGCACTGCAAGCCACCAGCCTCCCACTCCCTGGGGCCCCACAGTCGTGGCAACTCATGGCCCATCACTCGCCCATGAATGAGGTCACCACAAAGCTAGGCACGGCCCAGGAGGCACAGGCCGGGGAGGGACACAGCTACTCCAGGTGGAGCACTCACCCGCCATCCTTTGGGAAAACTTCACATTCATACTTCAGTGCCAGAGCAGGCCCCGAGCAGTTCCCCTGGTGCCCAACACAACCACCGGTGAGCGACTGCCTGGACCCGCCAGTCGCTTCTGACAGAGCTGAACCACCACAGGGCGCTCGCTGCTGCCCGAAAACGTGGCAGGGGATGCCTGGCCACTGCAGCCTGTCCCCCACCACCTCTGCCCCTGTCCCCACGGAGGGACACACCTGACTCACCCAGTTGGTTATCTCGGGCCTCTTGCATTTCTCAGTACAAAGAATGGCCACGAAGTTGGTGGTCCCCTTCCGTCGCCCTTTATAGACGACAGTCTTGCTGCCTCTGCCGATCTCCTCGTACAGGATGAACCTCTCCATCCCGCATCAACGGAGTCTGCAGGTAAAGGTAACAGGCACACACAAGGGAGCGAAAGTCAGCCGCAGCCCGTCAGCAGAAACCTCCAACTAGAGCCTGATGATGCTGCAAGCCCAAGCATGAGACCCCACCCATTGGTGCTGGACCCTGGCATCACAGTTACAAACAAAACTAAAGAAGAGATAAACAAAAAAAGCAGCGGTCAACCTCCTGCCAACAAGAACTTAAAATGAAAACAGCTATTTTGAACACAAGTAGCAAACTCAGGAAATGGATAAGACTTCCTACTTCACTATCTGTCTCGATGTCTCTCTTGCCATGGAAACCTGGCAATCCAGAAGGTACCGACTGTGGGAAACCAGTGTGGAGACTCCTTAAAAAGCGAGGACTAGAGGTCCCACGCAACACAGCTACTCCCCTGTTGGTATCTTCCCAGAAGAATCAACCCAGAATACCACAGCGACATATGCACACCCACATTTATAGCAGCACAATTTCCAATAGCTAGACCTTGGAAACCCAAATGTCCATCCACTGAGGTAAGGATAAAAAAGATGTGGTATTCTTACATAATGGCATTCTACTCAGCTATAAAGAAGGTCAAATGGGACTTTTATAGGTAAATGGATGCAACTACAAACTATATTCATAAGTGGAATAAATCGGACTCATACATGTAAACACTATTATGCCCCTGTGTGAGAAGCTGAAAGAGCAAATAAGGTCTAAAATGTACAACAAATATTGCAGAATGGGAACAGGCTGTTCAAAAGGAAAAAATAACGGGGGCAGGGGTAGAAGAAATACATACACACACAAGATAATTATACTAAGAATTTCTCTTAGCTCATTGAAAAGGAAGGTTTGTGCTAATCGAATTTGGACAATTAAATGCCTCTATCTTGTACCCTGAGTAAAGTAGCTTAAAGATAATAATACATAATGTATTAACCATTGGTACTGTATTACCTTGCTTTGAAATTTTGGGGTTTTCTCTTTAAAATAAAAAATAAAAAGCAAGTATACTCGGGCCACCTGGCTCCAGGGACACTGCCCAGGACATAGCATGCTTGGTTCCAGCTTCTGTGACACAGGGCTGTGGGACAGAACCACACAGCCTGCACTCTTACACTTTCCCACAGTGACAGCCCCACAGCCCCCACAAACCCCTACGTGGACACAGCCACTGAAATGTTTACTGCTCACTCCAGTCCTGAATCAAGAATTGTATTTTAAGAAGCATTTCATGCTTTGGATTCTGGGCTACACATAGTACACAGTACACACAGTTAAACAAGTTGAAGTTCCTGGTCATTATTTATTTTTCATTTCAGAGCAAATAAGGATTTTCTATAATCTTTTATCAGACTAGATTTCACCTGGAATTACAGAACAGTAGAATTAGTATCCCGCACATTATCAAAGTGCTCTAACATCTTTCAGAAACTAGTGTCTCTGATAGGATTATGCCTGTCAGACTCTTGAAAAGTTTCCCTTCCACAAATGCAGCGCATAGGACTAGCAAAGCAGCTCACACACATGTGAAAAGTAGTATTTGCCAATCGCAGCTCAACAAAGCTAGGGAGAAAGAACATAAATTTGCCACATTCCCTTCCTTTTTTGAAAAAAAAAAAAATATTGCCCAGAAATGACCCAAGCAGTAAGACATCCTCTTTAAACACAATCCACATCTCACCCAGTGCCCAGCAGGGCAGAGCCTCTAACAGTCCTTTGAAATGAACGAGCACAGGGCCGGCGAGATGGTTCAGTGGTCTGAAGCGCCTGCTTGGGAGGGCTCAGGCAACTGCGGGGACTGCAGTTCGATTCCTGGCACCGCATGCTGCGTCAGTGCCACCACCAGGGCAGGCTGAGCCAGCCACAAAATGAATAAATAAAGAAATACACAAACACAACAAGCAAACAAATAAATAAATAAATAAAAATTAAAAGAAATGAACGAGCACAAGTTCAGGCTGAGGCTTCTTTGCAGGTGCTGGAAATACCCTGTGTTTCACTAGTGGAAGGTTACACAGCTTCCTGACTACACTGAAAACTTCTGCATGGCGCACTGGAAGGGGCAGGTTTCCTATGATGTGAATGATACCTCATTTCCCCAAAGAAGGCAATGACCATCACTACAAGCATAGGCAATAGAGGTAAACATAAATGCAACTGCACCAAAACTAGGAGCTCCCATGCACAAGGACACAGACACCAGAGCAAAAGGGCACCCAGACAGACAACTCACAGCCACACGTCGCACAGGAGGCCTGGCATCCAGAACACGTAACAGTCCCCTAACTCAAAGGAATTTCACGTTGGATCCACCTTTCTCCAAAGAAGATGCATCAACTCTCAACAAGTACCTGAAAAAATGTTCCACACTACTCATCTCTGGGGAAAGTGACTCAAAAGCACAAGATTTCATAGCCTCACACCAGCAAGGGAACCAGGATGGACTTGAAAGCAGAGAACCACGAACAGCAAGTGCTGGCAACGTATGCACTGCACCTGAAAAGCGTGGTGCAGAAAACTAAAAGGAAAGCCTGGGGTCATAGTCCCAGCACTCTGGGAGGCTGAGGCAAGAGGACCCAAAGTTTAAATCCTGCCTGGGCAACCCAAGACCATCTCAAGATTTAAAACAGTAACTAGATAAATAGAACTAGGGATGCAGCTCAGTGCAATGGCTCAATACCACAAAAAGTGGTACATATGTATACACATATGCATACGTGTGAGGCAGTGTGTACACACAGGCAGTGGAGGACTATCCAGGGCACTAGTCAGCCTCTCCATTAC
>PVKN010004173.1:0-34287 GCA_004027915.1 Capromys pilorides
AGAGAGAATGAGAATATGAGCATTACTGGGGATTGAGACCACTGAGCACACCCCCAGCCCCTTTTCATTCCTAAGTTTGTGACAAGTTCTTGTTAAGATGCTTGGGGTGGCCTGGAACTTGCAGCCCTGCCACAGCCTCCCTATAAGTGGGCTTCTAGGCAGGTGCTTTGAGAAGACTAAAACCAGCAGTAACAGCTAGTGTGGAATCTGGAAACCTCTGAGCAGAGACTGGGGCAGGTGACAAGGGCCTGTTGGAACCTGCAGGAGGAACAAATATGACACAAGAGAAATGTTAGCTCTGTTCTTCTGGTTGAAGTTGTGGGAAAAAGTGAGACACAAAGTGCACCTGCCCTTAATGTCAGTGTGCACACTCTATGTCCAAATGCTATGCATCAATTAAAAATTACAGTATTCAAGGGGGAAAGAAAACATGGGCACAACGGGCCTGCAAAGCAGCAGTTGCCACCAGCAGGAGCCAGTCTGAGAGCAGTTCTCTCCCTGCTTGGCTCCCCACAAGAGGCCTGGGGGTCTGCGTTAATACCACAGGATCAGCTATTTCACAACCAGGAACATTCCTAGAGAACTAACACCAGAAGCGGGGCTGACAGAGACACGGAGCAGCTGCCTGGCTGTTTCTTCCCTGTCAGGGAGCACAGTGAACGGAGAGCACACTGAACCCACCACCTACTACCACCAAGGAATCCAATTCCAGCTACTGACTGAGAAGTGCAGCCTCTGAATGCTAATTTGGTTTACAAAGCCAAGGGCACAGGATAAAAGATAAGCCCTGGAGGGAGGAATGGTAGGGCGGGGCAGTGGACTCATACCTCCCTCCGAATAGTTAGTAAAATGTTCTTCCACTGCACAGACATTCTAGAGAAGCCTTCCTCAGGCTCCCTCAACCTCTCCCTAAAGACCTTATCTACATCCCCTAAAGCCAACAAAGACAAGTCTTCATCTACATCCCTAATTCTGAATTCTTTCTTAAATGATGTAAATAGTTACCTCTTCAAAGAGTCATCGGGACTTCACACACCTGGACCTTAAAACATTCGTATCACACTCATCGCATCTGCCCTAACACAGGTCTCTTTCTTACTTATAGGTCGCCTTCCGGGCAGCCAGGCTCCAAACTTGGAAAGCAGCTTCCACTCCTCACTTCATCTTTCCATGAACCAGGAAAGTACCTACACTTTCTCACCTTGAGCCCTAAACATAAATGTGAGTCTAGGCCTGTCCCCAGGCGGGGCCCTGCCTCTGGTCCATCCCCACACCTAGCCATCTTCTCTCTGACAGAAAGATCTTCCGGAAGGTAAGGGAGTCCACCTGCAGAGGCTCTGACCACCACCCCCCACCCCATTTCACCTGACTTATGCACAAACCCCCTTCTGGCCAAATCCACTTCCCTAGCATCCTGAGGCTCTCTGCCCACATGCCCACCACCACTGTGCCTGTGCCCTGTGGATCCTTCTGCGTGGATGGAATGTCCTATCCCATCTCTTGGATGACACTCTTGGAATCGCTCATTTCCACCTGTTCACCTTAGAGGTCAGGACAGTAAGCCAGGGAGAGCAAGAACGAGTGACATCCAGTTACAGAGTCACACTGGACAGGACCAGTCCTCCCTGGTCAGAGTTGTTTTTCTACACTGCTCCAAGTCCTCATGATTTGCTTTTAATTGTAATGAAGTAGGCTTCAGTGTGATATTTCTTTACCAGGGTTTTCAGTTACTTTCCTCAGCCCTGGGTCCAAATATCTGATAACCACCACATAAAGGAGGAAAGGTTTACTTTGGTTCATGTTTGCTACCCACGGTCAGGGCTCCAGGCAGAATGGGACGGCAAGAGAGCCTGGTGAAGGTCAGCTGCCTATGCACGGTGGCATGGCATACACACACAGGAAGTAGAGTCAAGGGAGTGGCAGGGGAGTGCAACATGCCATTCCAGGCCACACCTCTGGGGGACACCATCTTCACCAGGCCCTGCCCCCAACATCACTTTCAGCCCTGAACTCAGCAAGGAACCAAGCCACTGAAATTATCATGCTCCCATGATCCGATCACTTCTAAACACCTGAGGCTTCTAAACAATGTTTTAGACCTAAGCCATAGAAGACCTGCACCATGGTGCTGCTACAGTCACCAGTGAACCACCGCCTGAAGAGTTCCTGGCTGGAGGTGCTGCTGGAGGTGGCTGCTGGAGGTGCAGCCCGGCTGGACGAGACCACCAGGGCCGGAACCTGGCAGAGTGCATACCCCATGAGGAAGCTGACAAACACAGAGACTAACGCCTCTAAACCCACTAAATGAACCATCGGGTGGGGCAGCCAGTGCCCACATTTCCAGTGACTAAGGGATTTTCTCTGAAACCCAGAGACTTACCAGGTTTGTACCATCAAGTTCATCAGCAGGTTCTGTGGGCATAAAGAGCTTGGTGCCCCCACAAGGTCTGCATCAAGAGCTTGATGGCAGAATCACCCTCTGCCCAAGAAAAGAGAGCCAGCTGGGTAGGCTCCACTACCTCTGTCTATTCAAACAGGGTTAAAGCAAAATTGCTAAGGAGATCTGCAGAGCCAGGGCCTCTGTGGTTCAGGACACTGTGGTCCACTTTTTTTTTCCTTTTGAGCCAGGGTTTCTCTGAAGTTCAGGCTGGCCTTGAGCTCACTTGTAGCCCAGGCTGGTCTGGTCCTTTCTTAATGTCTATATGCAAACCTCATCTCTGGCTCCCAAACTGAAAAGTCAAGTTTTTCAAAAGTCTACAGTGGGTGCTGATTGCAAAGTGAGACATAATACACTTGGAACTAGCCAAATGGTGTATTTGTTCTGCACAGCAAGACTGGCTGGGGTGGAGAGTGTGGTGGTTCCTTGGTCCTCCTTATGGCACGGTTGTTGTGTAACTGCCTTCACAGGTGACTTCTCTCCTAAGAGGTCAGGTTCTCTCTCTCTCTCTCTCTCTCTCTCTCTCTCTGCAGACAAACACAGTAATATAGCATATCTGACAATGAACTTGGAGAAACAGCCAGATTCTTGGCTAAGGGCATTTGGCAACAGTATACCACTCCCTTCCCCAAGCAGTATAATAACTGCAAAACAACCTGGCTCTTTCCAAGAGATCACAGTTTCAACTGATTTTCACACTAGAGAGTCAACAAAAATCAAATTTTGGTACAATAGTCTTTCAACTACACCAAAACAGAAAAGCAGAGAAAAGGCTGCCTTTACTGAAATGAGTAATTTAAGTTTCAGTGTATGACATTTACTTATGTTTAGAGTAGAATCCCTTCCATTCACCTGGAAGGATTCTAGAACTCAGGAAAATGACTATTTCAGAAGCAACAAGAGAGTTCTGGCTGCAGATTAGTAATATTCACGCGTACTGTGTAAGTAGTTTATAATAATCAGTACAAAAGGAACCATGAGCTCATTACTCATAAGTAAGCTTTTAGTTTGCATTTGAGGTCAAATTTCAAAGCTCTAGCACTTTCTGTAAACTTGTACATGTGTTTTTAAGAAGCCTCACACAATAGAGACTTGTACAACAGACCTGACACAATAGAGACCTATCTAAATGTCTAAGCAAATACTGTGTCAAAAATCCTAAATTTAAGGCTGGGCATGGTGGCATACGCCTATAATCCCAGCACTTGGGAGGCTGAGGCAGGAGGATCAATGTTAGTTCGAAACCAGCCTGGGCTACAAAAGTGAGCTTAAGGCCAGCCTGAACTGCATAGCGAGTGAGACACTGTCCTCAAAAACATAAAAAAAAAAAAAAAAAACAACTTAAGTTTATTTTCACCTAATGACTGGTTTCCTCTGGGTCCACCCTATAAAAAGAACTTCTGCAAAAATACCATTTGGCTAATTCTCTGCCTTTGGTAGGCTTACAAATATAAACTCTACTAAACAAACTTCCTTCCTGTTTTTAAAATTTTCTAAAATTGGAGGACCTACATCTTTGGTTGGCAAACATTTTCTGGAGTTTACCAGCCTTGGCAATGAAAAGATTCTTCATGGTTCTGAGACAGGAAAAACACCAGCAACTGTCCAGCAGCCCTTGCCTGCCCTTGTTTCAGGGGACAAGAAGCAAAGATGCAGAGCTGTGACCTTGTGCAAGGTAGCAGAGGCCAGTGTAGTTCTCTAGCCCCACTTCACCCTTATCTGAACTGCTTATGGCCTGAGGAAAGCACTGTGTTCTTATTCAAGTCATGTACATTATGTTGACAGATAGAATCTAAATATTATAATGGAGTGTTGAGTGGTATAGAGCTCTAAGCTGTCAGAACACCTGGCTTAGATGTTAGCTGGACCTCTGTGAGAGTCACTGTTGGGAGGCATGGACGCTGGGAACTGGTCATGTGTGACCAGGACAAGGCCACAGTGCTAAGCCAGTCAAGCTACCTCAGTCTTGAGAAAAGTATCCTTCCTGGACAGTTTCAGTCATCAATTGCTAAGCCACCTTGTGTCTCATGATACTAACCTCCCAAGGGTATAAATAAACACCCCTATTGTTGTTCAGGTCCTTTGTCCATCAGGCTAACAGGCCTCTGCCTGACCTCAGCTCTTTTCTCTTGCCTTTATTTTCTAAATCCCCTTGCTGCTTTCTCCCATTTTCTCCAGGGACCACGAGAAACCAACAAGTCCCTACAAACCATCTCACCTATGAAGTACTTCATATTTTTTATCTTTAAAAAGAGTGAGCAAGGGCCAGCCAGATAGCTCTGCAGAAAGCTAAAGAGCCTACTTAGGCAGACACAGGGGCCTGGGTTTGATCCCCAGTGCACTGTGCCAGCGCCACCCCCAGGGGCAGGCTGAGATGGCAATGGAGATTGAGCATGGTGGCACATGCCTGTAATCCCAGCACTTGGGAGGCTGAAAACAGGAGGATCACTACAAGTCCAATCTGTGGGGAGAGAGAGAGAGAGAGAGAGAGAGAGAGAGAGAGAGAGAGAGAGAGATAAAACAAGGCCAGGCATGCAATTGTATCACTCAGGAGGTTGAGGCAGGAGGATGGCCCTAAGTGTAAGACCTAGTAAGGCCCTGTCTCAAAAAGAAGGGACAGAAATGCAAAACTACTAAGGCCTTCTCCACACATAAACTCAGTGATGGTGACAGTGATGGTAGTGACAGTCACAGTTATGTGCTTAATCTAGAAGGGGTTTAGCTAAATATGTATGGCTAAATCCTCAGTAGCCTGGAAGGAGGTTATTTGTCCCTATTTTACAGATAATACACATTGACACTGAGGGCAAAATAAACTTCCTCAAGATCAGATCTCTACTGTTAACTGGAAAAGAGGGGATCTGTTCCAGACCAGTGACTCCACAGACCCTCTCCTCCTCCCTAGAGATTCTTAGCCGGATTTGCAGTCAGAGGCAAGGAGTCTGAACCAACAGCAACCACGGCAATCCTTCCCAGTCTTATTTTACAGATCAAGGACTGAGGCCTTGGGAAGTATAACCTGCTGAAAATGCGGAAACTTAATGCATGACTATATCCAGGTAAGGTATTCCCAAACAATCCCAAGCTAAAGAAAGTTTAGCACATCCTCAGTTGACGTTCAAACAAGACTACTTAAAGGGGTGCGAATAATGATCACCACTGCTATGTCACTGGAGAATCGTAAACTGCAAACACAGGACAAACCTGGGCCTCTGGCCACACCGTTAACTTCCTGCCTGAGCCATCACGGCAGGAGAAATGGCCAGTGTGGCAGGAGTCTCCAAAAAGCCTGTTCAGAACCCTCTCAACTTAGATGCTACAAATAAGTGAATAACTACAAAGTATGGTTCGATAGTGTTTTATAAAGGAATAACAGAAAATACATAACACTCTTAAACCCAAAACTTAAATCAACAAGAAAATGCAAAGTTGGTCTGTGATCCCCTCAACTGGTCTTTTCTGATCACTCAATGGCCCAAACACCTTTCCCATCTTGACGTGCCAGTGACTCCCATTTCCTGTTTTTTACCCTTCTCAGAACAGCATGAAAAGTAAGGATATTAAAAATATCCACTACACTTCAAGAGTTTCAACCTTATACATTTACGTTTAAAAGTAAACATGTGACTCTCACCTAAGAGTGAGGGGGAAGGCTCAGTTTGTCAAAGGGACAAGATATTAAGGTCTGCTGACCTTGTTCAGGGATGTGTCCCTTTATTCTGAGACAGCACAGCTACAATAGACAAAACACAAATCAGGAGCCACACAATTCAAGTTTTAATCTTAATAGCTACAATTTCTAGTGTACAATGTAATTGTAATGTATTTTTACAGTTAACACATTTTTTTAACAGTTCTAGGGATAAAAACCAGGGCCTCACGCATGTGAGACAACCACTCCACCACTAAGCAACACCCCAGCAAAATGTAGCGTATTTTTGAAAAGTGCTAACTAAGCAAGTGAATGTAAGTGTTCTCACCACAAAAAAAGCTGTGTGAGGTAGCGTACGTGTTAACTAGCTATATTTAGTCATCTCACACTTTCTAAACTTCAAAGCACATATTGTGCATGGTAAACAAGTTACCTACCACCCTGAATTTCCATTTCTTCATACTCCTTCCCAAATATGTAGAGAGAAGAGGGATGATCGCTTCCACAATTGCTTCAAGAATTAAATACATGGGCCAGCCAGACAGCTCAGCAGACTGAAGTGCCTGCTTAACAGACTCAAGAGCTGGGGAGTTTGATACCCAGCCTGCTGTGCCAGCCCGACCTCTGGGGCTCACTGACACTGCAAATAAGATTGGGCGTGGTGGCATGAGCCTGTAATTCTAGTGCTTGGGAGGCTGAAAACAGGAGGATCACTATGAGTCTTATCTGTGCAGTGAGGTCCTGTAGACCCTGTACTAAATATATTTTTAAAAATTCAAACAACCCAGCAACAGAAAAAGTGAATCATCAGATTACTCCTGCATGGGTGATGATGATGATCCATTATTGTAAAATGTTTTCATAACAGAACAATGGTACAAATGCATTATGCTGCTGATGAAGACAACTTTGGCACTGGCCATGTGAACAAAAGTTCCTGTGATGGTAAAACAGAGCAAGAATCAACTAATATAGACACAGGAGACACAGACCTCCTGGATGCAGGTGATGAAGCAAACAACAATACGTATTTGTACTAAGTGAGTACAATATGTGAGTACAAATACATGTGCACATGTCCAACTAGCTGGAATGCTGTAAAATGACCACACAAATGAAACTATCCTATGTTAGCACCAAGTTCGAAAGTATAGCAAGGGTCCTGGCAGGGGTGAAACGTACTGGACAGAATGCCAGCACTGCTCTTCATGTTGGAAATAGCAGCAGGCAAAATGCTACGCAGTGCTGTGAAATACACTCAGGTTGAAAGGCAAGTAAGACCTTCTGAATACACGAACTTCTGAATGCACAACTCACTAACTTTATTTATTTATTTGTCTGTTTATTCATTTATTCTTAGGGAAGGGTCTACAGGGTGTTCAGGGTCTCATCACTACTAGATCAGGCTCGTAGTGATCCGCCTGTTTACATTCTCCCAAGGGCTGGGATTGTGCCACCTCGCCCAGTCTCAACTGCAGTCTCAGCACACTCTGGAAGTAAGGATGGCACTGCAGGCCTGGGAATCAGGGGACTGAACCCCTGACCCCTTCCTGCAGGCACTTTAATCCTCTGAGCTATCTGGCTAACTAGTGTAGCTAGCCCTACCCTAGCTGAATTTAAAGCTAGGTGTGGTGGTACACACCTGTAATCCCAGCACTGGGCAGGGGTGGGAGGAGGGTAGGTGAGGCTGAGACAGAAGGATTGTTGCAAGTTCAAGGCTAGTCTGGGATATAGAGTGAAACCCTGTCTCAAAAAGAAAAAAAAAAAAAAAAAAAAAAAAAGAGAGAGATATGGAAAAGCAATGTGTCAAATTAATCATAAAAATTATGCCCATTTAGATACAAAGACTTGCCATTCTTTCAGCGTAGACAGGTATCGTGGAACTCAGCCATCAAGTCCTTATTTGTGTAATAATAAACTGATACTGTGAACAGACTTGCTCCTATCTCCCAAACTAATTGGAATTCAACAGTTTCCAAGTGAGAGTACATTCGCTAAGAAAGCACCAGCTGAACAGGCCAGGAACTACACACAGGAATTAAGCAGGCATTCCACACACAGGAATTAAGCATTAAGCAGGCATTCCACATTATTTTATTTATTTATTTATTTATTTATTTATTTATGGGGGTGGGGGGGGCTTAGCCTACCCTAAGGGCAGGACTGGTGTAGCATGTAGTGCTGGGGATTGAACTGCAGTTCCCTGAGCCTGCCTAAGGAATTAAGCATTAAGCAGGCATTCCACATTATTTTATTTATTTATTTATTTATTTATTTATTTATTTATGGGGGTGGGGGGGGCTTAGCCTACCCTAAGGGCAGGACTGGTGTGGCATGTAGTGCTGGGGATTGAACTGCAGTTCCCTGAGCCTGCCTAAGCTTGCCTACAAAGAAGGTGCTTTAGACCACTGCGCTATCTCACCAGCCCAGGCATTCCACATTAAATGATGTAATTTCAAAACTGAGTGATATAGCATAATCTTTGACTTTCAGAAAGATATATGACCTCATATATGGAAAAGAAAAAGCAAACTAGCACTGCTGATTTCACCATGAGGAAATACTGACAGCGAAACTTGCAACAACAAAACTTAAGTGGAGCAGCTATTGATGAGTTCTGCAGGAACCATGATGTCACTTGAAATACAAAACAGCGGCCAGTGGTTTTTTACTCGATCCTAAACATGTGTAGCATAAACAGTTTGATAGTTTACAAAGAAAATAAGTGCAAAATATTGGCAAAATTTTCTTAAAGGATTAGGACTAGAGCTCACATCATTTGCCAAGAGGAAAAACGGCATGTTTCTGTCCCAGGAAAAATGCAGAAAACCTGTGGAGCATACTGGTGGGTTGACAGGTGAACAGGCAGATGCAGCATCCCTAAGACCTACTGGGACAACAGGAACAAAAAAAAGATGTCAACTGTGCCCTACAAGAAAGGTCAAAAAAATAAAACACACATGATATTAGTGTAAGCGATACGTGTGTGTGTGTGTGTGTGTGTGTGTGTGTGGAACAGCAGTTGTCACCTGGAAAGACTGCCTTGGGCATGTCATTTGTGGTTTTCTTGTTCTTTGTTTTTATATATATATTACAGCTGGCTCAGCGTGCCCTGGGGGTGGGGCTGGCACAGCATATGATGCTGGGGATCAAACCGTGGTCCCTACAGCTGCCTAAGCTTGCCTAAGCAGGTGCTTTAGACCACTGAGCCATCTCGCCAGCCCATGGGCATGTCATTTGAAGCCAAGCTTATCTCTGTGGTAGACTTTTTCATGTTTACACTGTAGTTTACATATGTTTGTGTTTTTGGTATTATTCTCTAGGTTTTGTAAGCAAGTGAATGGCTGTTGTGAAGACGCTGATGTCTATTCTAAGCACTCCTTACATATTTGGTTTGACTTGACTGTCATTTATTTCCATGTTGTATGATATAGAGGAAGCTCCTGACAAAACAAAAAACAGGTGACAGGCCTGCCACACGGGAAAAGAAAGGTAAGCACAGTGCTCTCAGAGACACATCCATGGAGCATGCAGTTGTCACATGTGAAGACTGCCCTTGATGTGACAATAGAAGCAAAGCTTACTTTTAGGGTAGAATTCTATTGGTGTTGTCAAGGTAGTTCATATAGGAATTTCTTGATGATCTTATCTTTTAGGTTTTGGAAACAAGTGCACAGCTGATATGAAAATGTTGATTTCTATTTTAAATACACAACACATATTGAAAACAACTTATTTTATTGATATTTTATGCTCCTTTAACTACAGGTTGTATAATAAGAACCTCCTGAAAAAATAGCAAGACTACCGAGATGGCAAATGTGTCTCCTAAAAAGGCCAAGAAAGCACAAGATATTCGCTGTCAGTGTAAGCAGTGCAAGTTTACTGAACATGCTGTTATCACGTGTGAAGACCGCTATAGATGGGATAACTTAAGTAAGAATTATTTTCTGGGGTAGAGTGCTATTGGTCTTTTTTGTTGTAGTTCACATAATAATTTATTGCTGATGTCCTTTTTTAGGTTTTGTACACCAAAAACCACTCTATGTTGAAAGTTGTAATGCTTTTCATGATCACTCTACAAATACTGAAAACTCAACACTTTTCGGATACTTTGTCCTATTAAGTACTCATTGTTTAATATAATAAAACTCATAACATGAAAATTCGTAATTCATCAATAGAAATAAAAAATAAACTTTTATTCTAAAGAATGTAGGGGGGCCAGGGAGATAGCTCCACAGCACAAGTGCCTGCCTGGCAAGTGCAAGGTTGTGAGTTTGAACCCGTTCCCACAAAAAAAAAAAAAAAAAAAAAAAAAAAAAAAAAAAAAAAAAAAAAAAAAAACAAAAAAAAAAAAAAAAAAAAAAAAAAAACAGGTTTAGCAAAGGTTAACTTAGCCAAACCCAAAGTTACACAAGCAGAGCCTCTAAGTCGGAACTCATACACATCTCACAAACAAAAGATAACATGCAGGAAAAGAACCAAAGCATATGGAAATTAAGGAAATGCGCTTCGAGACTTTCATGTACCTCCAACAAAACAGCACAGGCCCCTGGTTCATCACTCTTCCAGGAACCAGATCAAAGATGGGAGAAATTTTAAGATGTGGAAATCAGAGATGCTTCTTTGAGATTCACAAATATAAACAGCTAAAGCTTTGCTTTTCCACACATTTTACAGATGCTTATGTATATTGTTACATATTATAAAACAGAATTCAAAAGACTAACATTATTTCAAGTCCTTTAGATACTTCACAGAAGGACAAATGGCCAAGAAATATATGAAGAAATGCTCAGCATTGTTGGCTGCTAGAGAAATGAAAACAACACTGAGATTCTGTCTTACTCCCAAAAGTATGTCCGCCATTAAGAAATCAAATCATAAAATTAAATAAAATAAAATAAATCAAATCATCCCTAGAGAGGCTGCAGGGAAAAAGGAACCCTACTTGGCTGTTCCTGGGAAGACAGGCTAGCACAACCACTATGGAAATCAGTGTGGAGATTCCTCAGCAATGTAAAGCTAGAAATTCCATTTGATGGAGCCCTCCAACTTGGTATTCTCCCAAAATAGTTACATACATCATAGAACAGTGATACATGTATATCCATGTTTATACATGATAGTTAAGTAGTAGTAGCAGACTGTATGTCCATCAAAAAATGAATGGATAAAGAAAATGTGGAATAGGGTCAGTCAAACAGCTCACCAGATTAAAGAACCTGCAAGCAGGCACAGGGGCTGGGGGTTTGATCTGTGGACCTACAGGGCTCGCCTCACCCCTGGGGCGCACTGAGCCAGCAATTGAGACTGGGCATGATGTCGTGCCTGTAATCCCAGCTCTTGGGAGGATGTCAACAGGCAGATCACTACAAGTCCAATCTAGTAGTGAGACCCTGCCCTAAAATACACACACACACACACACACACACACACACACACACAAACCCAGAAATTGTATTTACTCAGTACTTCTTTAAAGAAAGATGATGATGGGTCATTTGTAGGAAAATGGATGCACCTGGAGAGCACGATGTTAACTGAAATAGATCAGACACAAACTGAAATGTCACATGATTTCTCTTACATGAGAAACCTAAAACAAAACTGAATAGCAAAGCACAAGAAATAGACAGCAAGGAGGCAGATCTTTCTAAAAGGGAAAAGGAATTAAGAGCTGAAGGAAGAGAAAGGGAGGGGAATAGTGGGATTTTAAAACATGGGATGTGCTGGGTTCATGTACCAACTCCATGCAATGCAAACACCGTGTACTGCAAATGTGACCAAGCAAAGCAAATAGGAAAAGGATCAAGGGATGGAAGGATCAGGGAGAGAGGAAAGGGAAGGGAGATTAAAGGAAGGAATTAAGATGTGTTATGCTCGTGTACCAACTCCCCACAGGGAGGGTCGGCCTTGTGTAGTACACACATGTACTAATAACCTAGTCTCTAAAAGGCTAACTGCAAGAAAAGGAAGCCTCCACATCAGACCTTATTAGGAATCATAAACCAATGACATGCAATTTTGTTAATAACATTTTAAATTTGCAATAACATCTTAAAATGCAAATTAAAGAAACCATGAGCTAACACCAATATACCTACTAGGAGGACCAAAACCCAGAACACTATCATCAAATGTGGACAAGGAGGAGCACCAGCAATCCTGATCGACTGCTTACGAGAACACAAAGCAGAACAGGCACTCGAAGAAAGCTTGGCAGCTTCTCACAAAACTTGAATATACACTTACCACACGTTCTAGCAATAGTAATTCCTTGGTAAACTTTGAAAGGAGTTGAAAATTACTACTACATAAAAACATATGTTGTTGTTTATAGGAGTTTTATAGATAACTGCCTAAACATGGAAGCACCCAAGATTTCCTTCTAAAGGTGAGTGGATCATCCATAACACATGTAAACAATGGACTATTATTCAGCATTAAAAAGAAGTGAACTATTACATGGCATTGTTTTGCAAGCCTAGAATCTCAGTACTCTGAAGATAATGAGGCATTAGAATCTAAAGTGAAGGTCCTGGGTTGCATCCTTAATACAATACAATACAATACAACAGGACATATATGTACTGCCATTCAAACATATGGTCCCCAGCAGACAGGAAATCACCTAGCAGCTCCCTGGAAATGTAGGATCCTGGGTTGCATCACAGACCTGCTGAATCATTTTTGTTTTGTTTTGTTTTTTGACGGGACCAGGGTTCAAACTCACGACCTTGCACTTGCCAGGCAAGCACTTGTGCCATGGAGCTATCTCCCTGGCCCAACCATTCTTTTTTCATAGTTTACAGACTACCAAACATGATAAAATACTCCAACAACTGCAACACAGGGCAGAATACATAATGTACCACACTGCAGGAAGACTTCAGGGAAAGATCAGCTATGGTCCCTGACGGATTCTGATGGTCCCAGAATGGAAAGGCAGCTCTCTGAAAGGGGCGTGCAAGGCACAAACGGCCTGGATCCTTGTCACCTATGAGTCTCACATCTGCTGCTCACCCAGGAAACCTCCCTCCAGTCTTACCAATCCAGGGACTTCAGTTCCCAATAGACCCTCAGGCCATGGCAGGTGTCACTCCAACTGCCCTTCCGTTCCCCCTCTGCTTAGTACATCCACACAATGAACAATTAGTCAATCAGGATTTCCCTGAGGCCTCAGGAAAGGAACAAAGGATGGAAAGAGTTCTGACGGTCACAAATGGAAGAACAGAAAGCAAACACATATAGGCTGAGATTAGCTTAAGGAATCTAAGAGAGATATTTTAATTAGCTTTTGTCTCCATATGAGATCAGTCTTGAGCTACGTTCTATTATAGAGTAGGTGGAGTTTTTCCCTCTGCTTTTACCACTGCGAATTAACCTATCCTCTGCCCCTGTTATTAGCACTCAATCCAAATGGAGCTTCCAGAAGCAAAGCAGGGGTGACCATTGCCAGCCAACTAGTCCGCCATGGCTGCCCCCTCCAGTCTTGCTAAACAGAAGCAGCAAATGTTTCAATTTCAATGTATGGTTGGACTGGGTCAGCAAATTCTTCCCTCTTACATGTCATGAGTTTACAATAGAAAAAAATGTTTAAATGTTTAACACATTGTATTAATCTAGGATACAACTGAAAGACAAATAACATCACCCAACTTGAAGCAATGTAACTAACAGAAAGAACTGTTGCCTAAATCAGTATCTGCAGGGCCGCTCCGCCCCTTACAGGAAGGCTGCTGCGCTGTGTGCTGGTGAACAGAAGGGCAAACCCACTGGTCAGAGGCACCAAAGGTGGGCAGGTCCAGTCTCCATGAAGCCTCAAAGGTACACAAGCCGAGCGAGAGCCAGGACAGGGCTGTGCCTGAATGCTGCGGTCAGAAGAAGCTAAGCAAAGGACAAGCTGCACTTGTAGTCCGCACAGAACAAACACAGTACTAGTTACTTGGTCATCTGCACCAGTCTCCAACAAGCAAGACTACAAAGGCGTCTGGTTCCATCATTTCAACAGGTAAAGAACAATGACACAGTCCAGCACGGTGACACATGCCTATAACCCCAGCCCTCTGGGAGGTCGAGGCAAGAGGCTTCCAAGACCAAGCTCAGCCTGGACAATTTAGCAACTTAGCCAGGCCCTGTCTCAAAATACAAAATAAAAAGGCTAAGGGTGTGAAGGTCCTGGGTTCATGTCTGAGTACCATAAAGAACTTACACAATAGATAAATGAACAAACTTTGGGTATGCACGTGCGCGCGCGCGCGCGCACACACACACACACACACACACACACACACAATGATGCAGCTTCCCAGACTTCTCCCTCACTCCCCAGATCTAAGCTAAGACAACCAAATAGTCTAAGTGGATCCTCTGAGTCCATCTAAAACACACATCAGCTGACATCACCCTCTCTTTTACATCTAATAGCTTCCTGCCGCACTTAAAAGCAAATCCAAATGCTATATACACTGCGCCCGGGCCAGGCCCAGGTTCCCTCTCTCCGGACCACCTCTCAGTCCTTCATCTCCCAGGCGTCTTCCAGCTGCTCCACCTGGTGCACACTAGGGCCCCCTCAACACTCAGTGAGAGGCTACCCTGCACTGCTTGTGCCCGTTGCTTATTTTCCCTCCTTTCCTAGTACAGCTCACCATCTAAAAGAACCTGGCTTGTCTCTCCCAAGTAGAATGTGAGCCTAGTAAAAACAGGAAACAAGTCTGCCTCTTTGTTGCAAAATAGTTTATCAAAGAGTATTTGACAGCCAGAAGGCACTTCAGAAGTAGCTGTGTGGGATACCTCTATGCAATGATAAGCTGAGTGAAAGACTGCTATAAACCCATGTTTTAGGCAAAGCCCAAATTCAGAAAACTTGGATTTACATTAAAAAAATTTTTTTTTTGGATTTTAGTTCAGGGTCTACGCGGTCTCACTACACAGATTGGACTTAAGAGTGATCCTCCTGTTTTCAGCCTCCCAAGCACTGGGATTACAGGCACACCATGCCAGAATGGCGGCCAGGGTAAAATATTAACTTAATTCAACATCATTTACTTGCTTTAAAAAAATAATCCCTCCCAAATGCATTTTTAATTTTATTTTAAAGAGTAAAAATAGCAGAAACAAAGATAGGAAAACAGTAACAAGCAAGAATACATATAGTACAGGATTTTCAAAACAAGAAAAATTTAACAGTGGTTATATTACATATGTTCATCATCAGATCTGTTTCGATTGGTATAGATATGTACGATTAGTCAAACAATTAAACATTAACACTTACAAGAAACCTTAGGGTTTTTTTTAACTTTTCCGAATGCCAAATGCATTTTTAACTATTTGGTTTATAAATCTCCATTGTGCACATTATAAAAATGAAAAACCTAGCCAGGTATAGAATAACATGTTATTTCAACTATCCAGGAGACTGAGGCAGGAAGATCGCGGGGTTGAGGCTAGTCAGGGCAACATCATGGTCAAATCTAGTGTACAAAGTCAATCAGCTCCTTCAGGATATGGATGTCACCTGGTATAGAGGCAATCAATGAATACTGGCTAAATAAATACATGAGCTCTAGAAAATAGCTTAATACACAGAATAAATTATATGAAGTTGCATACAGATTTGAAATAGCAAGTCTGGTTATAACTAGGTTTCATTTTTTTGATGAAGTGACATATATTTTAAATCCACTATTTTCACTGACTAGCAATAATCTCAGCTGCAATCTTTTCAGTACATCCAGAAAGTGAGCAGTAATTCTGCCACCATTAGCTTTCCTAAACACACACGTGGAGGCATAAACATACTTAATCCGCTGGGTTGTTAAGGGCATCTGCGGATTTGGTATAAAAATCACTAAGGCTGAGAAGCTCATTTTTACTTGTAACCTACATTTAAAAAAATCAAGTATCCTCAGTAAAAAAAAAAAAAAAAAAAAAAAACTAATGAAGCCCATCTGCAATGCAAGGCACACCTGCCTTAATGTTCCAAACCACAGGCAATTAAAAAACGGAGATGTATCTTACTTTATCTTTTTATTTCATGGATAATGTCTCTAAAACAAAGCTCTTCCCTGTTTTGGCTTTATTCCCACTTCATGAAATGACTCTACACATTCAAAATTCATGCAATATTAATGCGTCACTGAGAAACAAATTCATGTGCAGGTGTCCATCTTTGACCACCCACGCCCACTCTCTTCTCCTTCCCTACCAGATGTTAGCTATAGTGGCAAAGGTTGAAAGGGAAGAGAACCAACTAACTGAATGCCCAGGTGTTGCTGTGTGGCACAGCTTGCATGCATCTGCTTGTTCTTAAAGGCCCTTTAAAAATTAAATGTAAAACAAAATAAATGTAAATAAATATACTTTGACATCATGTACATTGAGCGTATTATCTATGCCTTGTATCTCTGTCTTTCTTCAGTAGCACTCTCTACTGCGTAAGTAACTTGTCACCACAAACAAGTCTCCAGGGAATGACAGATACTTTTACCATCAACAATCCCAAGCAATGAACTTCCAAAGAATAATTTCAGTCTAAAAATCTCAGGCTGGGCGTGGTGCCAAGCGAGGATCCATGAGTTTGATCCACACCAATCCGGACTACTGAGTGAGTTCAAGGACAGGATGAACTGGGTATCAAAACCCTGTGTCCAAAAATCAAATAATAATAATAACAATAATAATAATAATAGTACTCTAACAGGATAAGACATTCTCTAAAAGTAAAAATAAGCTTTAAAAATTTGAGCATATAAATATAAGACAACTACTAGCTAGTGGAAATATAAAATAAACACATTCTTAGGCATTATGCGAAGGTACCAATGTATTTGCTCCAAACATTTACCAAGGCGTTGCCATTTCTATTCTGTAGCTTAAATGTAATTTTGGAATAACAAGACTTAGAACCCATCAGCACACAGTTAGGAACATGCACTCTTTGAAGGAGGATGTCCTGCAAGTTTTTTAAAATAAGACTTTTTTGGTCGGGTGTTTTTGCTGTCCTCTTCGGAGTCAAGTTACTTTCGTTTAACAAAAGTCCATCTCTCTGCTACAGTGAATAATATCTTATTTACTGTTCTAGAACAATAAAGCTTACCAAAAAAAAAAACCTACCAATAAATTCTTTAAAATCTTTGGCCTTAATCCCAAACCTAGTATGAGTAAGTAAAATGTATTTAGATAACGCACACTCATTTTTTAAACTATGTAACATTATTTTTATAACTTAACCTTATTTGTAAGAGCCCATTCTTCGAACTTCTAAATGTGGGCACAGTCCTCTGCTTTTTTCTGTCCAAAACTACCTAATGGCTCAAAACTTTGGAAAGGCATCTCATCTTACCACCAGCTGTGTCTCAGGATGAGATTCGGTGATTCAGGGGGAGAGTTATTACACGCCTATCTAATAAACGGTGTTACTGGACTCTGGGTCTTCGTTATCACTTAAATTATAGAGGAGGCCACATCTGCTCACAAACAGGTATTCATAAAAATGTAATCAGAAAATCCACCCTGGGAAAGCCTGGCCTCATGACCAGATCTGCAACCACCACCTAGTACTATTACTCGTGCGAGGTCCGAGGGCTGGCTAACGGGTCCGTCTGTCGCTCTTCCCCCGAGCGGGTGTTCCAACCTGCCGGGAAGGCGGCCCGCCGGAGGGGTCGGGCCCGCGGGAGCGCAGGTCCCCGGAGGCTGCGCGCTCACCTGGCCCCGCCGGCGGCCGGGCGCGACCCTGCGGCTGGCGGGCGGGAACCCGAGCCCTCGCCAAGCCCTGACTGCGGTAGTGTGCGAGCGGGCTGGACCGTGCGGCGCTCGGTAAGAACTTCCCGCAGGCCGAAAGTCAGAACCCTTCCTCACCTCAGGCGAGGCCCAGCGGCGGGGGTTGGCGGGACCGGCGCGGCGCGAGGGCTCGCGTGGGGCCGCCCGCCCGCCCGCCCGCCCTGCCGCCGCGGAGTGGGCCGCCGCGTCGCCCCGCGGCCGAGCGCTAATGAATGAGAAGCCCCGGCTCCGCCGCCGCCGCCGCCGTCCGGCCCCGGCCCCGCCGTCCCGGGCGCCCCCGCCCGACGCCGCCTACCTTGGCCACCCAGCTGAACAATGGTGACATCGCGGGCCGCGGTCCTCGCCCGCCGGCTGCGCTCACTGCCGCCGCCCGCCCGTGGGCCCGCGGCCGGCCGGGGGCGGGCTCGGGGTGCGGCGGGGCCCGGGCATCCTCCCCCCGCGGGGCGGCGCGCTCCTCCCCGCTCCTCACGCCCGCCCGCGAGGTCGCGCCCGCCGGCCGCCCGGCGGAGAAAGGGAAGTGGGAGGGGGAGGGGCAGGCGCGCGGACCCCGCCCCCGGCCCGCCCACCGCCCGCTCCGGACGCCCCGCGGCGGGGCGCCGGCCGCTTCCCGAGCCCTGGCTTTCCAGGCCTCCGGGCCCTTTTTTAACTTTCAGAAATGTACGAACTCGGCCCTCTCGCTGGCTCCCTCGCTGTCTGCGTCTCCTCTCCCTGTTTAAAAAGCGGGAACACAAAGCCCGCCCAACTTTCCAGGGGTGACCCCCACCCTGAGAGCGTTTCTTCCCGGGCGCGCTGGATTGCTAGTAACAAAAGGGCCAGTGTTTCCCCGCGCCTAATACCTTTATGTAACCAGAGGTGGCTCGCTTGGAGCCGTAAAACTCAGCTGCGGAGACTGCAGACGGGGCTCCAGCAAGGAACCTGCCCCTGCAGGCAACCAGAGAAAGGCTGGTGGCACCCGCTCCTTCTGCCCTGAAGCAAGATGTTGAGACCGGGGGTTCAGTTTGTGGTCACAAAGTTAGCTGAGTTTCAAACTCAGACAAGAAGGTCCACGTTGAAGGAAAAAAAAAAGTCCAAAGGTCTGATAGCTGGTGTGTGACGTCGTGTCCTGTGGCTGTGTTCCTTGAGCTGCTGTGACCCGCTGACCTAATGGGTTCCTCCTTTCCTTTTCTTAGTTAAGTGTGCGATTATATCCAAGAAGGGATACAAAGACATTTTAATGTTGCTCCTTAAATATCTAGCACCTCAGTTCAATGCGCTTGTTGGTTATCTACAGATACAAAATAAACCATCATCACTACACCGCAGCTTTCAGAAACAAACAAAAAGCAGAAACAATTTCCATAGATCAGAAATCCAAATGCATCTTAGCTGGGTAGATGCGGGTAGATAAGGAAATAAATGTGGTCCACATTTGGAGCTGTTAGAAAAGAGGATGAATAACAAAAGGAAAGGATGCAGGAGGTAGGGGTCAGCCCTAGGGGTAGCATAAAGGCAGAAGCATAAAGGCTTGAGAGAAATCTGGAGCGATAGCATCCCACTCCATAAAAGGTACGGAAAGTGCGAAGGCGCATTCCAAGAAGCACCTTTCCCTAAAGATCCCTGAGAGGTGGGAAAGGAGAGTGCTTTGTGGTCCCTCCACTAAGTGCCCCCTGTTACCACACCACTTTCCAAAGAGAAGAGATGAAGGCTAGCCACACCATTAAGGAGAACCTCGGCCTCTGCGACCTTGCTTCTCACCCTGCGATCCCTGAGGAAACAGCTGGGCATCAACACTAGTTCTCTAGAAATGCAGACCACTCTCAGGCCTTCTCAAGGTTTTTTTTTTTTTTTTCATGACTCCTGGGATGACATTATCTCTGTGTTTTGGACACTGGCTTATAACTCTTACCCAAGACAGGCCACAGAAACTAAAGGTTTTCTCCCCGCAGTGGATCACAGAAATTTAGTCTTCTCCAACCCTCTGTCTGGGAGATAGCCATAAAAAAACTGTCAGGGCTGCTCTTGTCTAATAGCAGACGCTCGTCATTCCAGAGGGGCTGAATTCCCACAGAGTGGCCAAGAAGGATGCTACAGCCTATAGCCCTACCTAGTTTCCTAACGTAGTCTCTTTACAACCGGGTCTATGCAATGAAGCCATCAAAAACGAAGCCCAAGGTTCCTGTGGGGTGGTACACCCAAAGGGCTGGAGGGTTCTGCACCCCTCCTCTCAGACTTGTCTTCATCTGTATTTTTTTTATAAACCAGCAAATGTGTTTCCCTGAATCCTGTGAACTAATCATGCAAATTAGGAGGGGACTGCGGAACTCCTGTGTCTTGGTTGTCTTGCTCCTGGGACAAAACACCTGACACCCACAAGTTAAAATGAAGAAGATTGTTTTAGCCTGCAGTTTGTAGAGGTTTCGGTCCATAGCTGACTGTAAGGCAGGCCTGCATGGCAGACAGCCATCACGCAGGAGAAAGAGTTCATGGTGTGGCAGGGAAAAGTCAGCAAGCCGCAAGGCAGAGCAGCAAGCCTGCCTTCTGCCTGTCCCTTTGTATTTCATCCAGGCTACAAACCTATTGACTACTGCCACCCAGACCCAGGGTGGGGCTTCCATTACCCACACCCTAAATTCCAAAATCAGCTCTTACTCTGCATTTGCACATCCTAACCCAGCCACCTTCAAAACTCCCCACCTATGATGTAAGGCTTGGGGGAGGACATCTAGACAAGTAGGAGAAGGTGCAGTCTTTGAGACTACGCTCCCAACCTGTGCAGTCAATCCTTATCTCCAGGTACATGGGGTCAAAACTGAATGGGAGGGCTGGAGAGACAGCGCGGTGATCTAAGCACCTGTTTGGCAAGCACAAAGACTGGGATTCAATCCCCAGTACCACATGCTATGCTGATACCTGCATTGTGCTTGCCACCGAAACTGGGTGTGGTGGCACATGCCTGTAATCCCAGTGCTGGGAGGGCTCTGACAGGAGGAACGCTATGAGTCTAGCTGTATAGCAAGACCTTGTACCAAATAAATACATAAATAAATTTTTAAATAATTACAAACTGCATTGAACTAAAGGACAGAAACAAGTCTTTTGCTGCAGAATTAACTGCCTGTTGTCAGAGAGGAGAAATCCGCACATCTTTGGGGCCACAGAAGTGTCGTGTGTTGGCCAGGGTATAATAGCAGAGGAAAAGCAGGCAGTTTGCTTTTGTCCAAACTGCTTAGCAATGTTCATGTATTATGTGTGAGAAATGCTAGAGTATAAAATTCATTAACACTGATCTTTAAAAAAAAAATGATCATAAATTACTAACACCCCATGATAAAACAGCTCTTAGGTCCTGTGAGCTTGCTGGGATAGTGTAAACCAGCTGGGCTGGAAAGACTTAAGAGAGTTTTGATGGGAGTTGATGAGTAGAAAGGGCCAGGCTGGCCAAGATGAATCCATGACCAATATCATAAACCCATGACAAATTTCATTAAGATTCTGTCACTCCAATCCCCAAACTGAGCTCACCAGAAAGACCTAGAACCTAGAGTCAACCCTGGGGAATGCACGTAGGCCCCACATTGGCTAAAGAAGCTCTAGTCAATGTAGATATATGACTGACCACAGAACTATTCTGCCACAGAGAGCAGAGAGGCTACAAAGGATAGATTACACTCAATTTAAACCAAATTTTTTTTTTTTTTTTTTTGTACCAGGGATTGTACTCAGGACCATGTGCATGCCAGGCAGCTATCTCCCTGGCCCTACACTCAATTTAGGAGAATAAAAAGTTTCATACATATATTCAGATCCTAGGGATTGAACCCAGGGTGTTTGTGCTGAGCTATATTGCTGTTTTTATTGTGTATTTTGGGACAGGGTCTCTCTAAGTCACTGAGTTTCCTCCCAGGCTGGGCTTGAATTTATGATCATCCTGCCTCAGCCTCCCAGAGTACTGGGATTATAGCCATGTACCACCACACCCTGCTAGAAGTTGCATTTCTTGAAAAAATAAAGTGTCACCAAATCCTGACTGTAATGGTAACAATGAGAAAGAGTGCAGACAGGTGATAAAGGGACATGAGGCTTCATTGTCAAACCTGGATCCCGTCCTCCACATAGATCCAACCCCCTGGGTGAAGGCTCACAGTGGACTAATATTTTATTTTATTTTATTTTATTTATTTTTTTGTGGCTGGATCCGCCTGCCCTGGGGGTGGGGTTGACGTAGCATGTGGTGCCAGGGATTGAACCATGGTGCTTGTGGTTGCCTAAGCTTCAAACTGCTGAACCATCTTTCTGGCCCTTAATTTTGCCTAACATGTAGGTACCTTTTCTACTCACAATTTGCCTTCCAATCCACATCTTCAGGCCTGGTTCCAGAGTGGGCAGAATTGTTCCTTCATGGGGAAGGAGGACCATTCTACTAAATACACTGGAAGGACAGTCATGGGTGAGCTTTGACACAGTTGTCAGGCATGGTGGCCCACACCAGTGGCACTAGGCACTTGGAAGGCAGAGGCAGGAGGATCACCCTAAATGCAAAGCTGCACAGTGAGACCTTCTCTTAAAAAAAGAAATAAAATGAATATACACAGAGAAGGCCTTCTTTTAATTTATTGTGAATGGGTAGCTTCCCAGTCATGCTACACAAAGAAATTCTCTATTCTAATATTAAATTTTGTTACAGGGAAGCTATTAAAATCAGACCATCTAACTGATAACTGATCCTACACTCAAATAATTTTTTTTAAAAAATAACACTGCCTGGGCCGGCGGGATGGCTCAGCGGTCTAAAGTGCCTGCTTAGGAAAGCTTAGGCAACCACAGGGACCACAGTTTGATCCCTGGCACCACATGCTGCACCAGCCCAGCCCCCCAGCCATAAAATAAAAAAAATAAAATAATAATAATAATAAAAAATAACACTGCCTGTTGTCTGCAAGCCACATCCTTCCCCCAGACCCTGCATCTTCCACTGCAAAAAGACTGTGCTTTGCCAGGCCTCCATGACTTCTAACAGCTTCCTGGTGATTCTCATGCAGCCAGCATCAGATACTCTGACAGAGCAGCCACCCCCCAGGGGCATAGCAGTGCCCAGCGGACCATCTGGCAGGCGGGGTGACGCAGGGCATCAGGCAGGTGATTTAGCTGCCTGGTGGCACTGGGCAGGCTTTCAGGTGGCAGCAGTTAACATCAATGTGTGAGGAAGGCCAGTATGAGACAGGAAGGAATGAACAGTGGCATCAAGGAAACCAGGTACTCTGTCACTAAAACACCACACTCAGCAAGCAAAATGTGTCAGGCTAAGAGCATGCAGCCAGGGAGGCCATTAGCAGTGTTTAGCTTCTGGGTGCTGGGCCTCCTGGTTTACATCTAGGAGATCTACACTTTCTAATGAGTGGGTCTGATTGTTAGAAACCACTGCCAGGGTTCCAGATCCTTTATCAGACAAGACGAAAAAATGTTTATTGTTGCCCTCTGGAAAGCAACAGTCTGTTTGAATAGGACTGTAAGGCTCTATATTGATAGTATCCCTCCAGAAAAGTCAATTCTGCTCTTTCTAAGTGACTTTGAATTTGATACAGAAACTTATTATGCAATACAGGTTTGCCTTGAACTGTAATGGAGCCCAGGCTGGCCTCAAACTCATGGAGATCCTCCTGCCACAGCCTCCCAATTGCTAGCATTATAGAAGTGTTCCACCACATCGAGCTTCTAAATTTCTTCAAAAGGATCATTTAAGTTCTCACCATCCCATTTTTCCTAGAATATTAAGAGAGAAGTAGAAGTAGAAGTAGAAGTAGAAGTAGAAGATTATTTCCTAATACCCTGGCCAACAAGCGTAGCACTCCTCCCTGGCTGTTCTGCCAAGTTCCTCCTTTGAGAAGCAGGGTCTGCAAAATGTCTCTGAGAATGTGCTCCACAAACATGGCGGGCAGAGAGTGGGGGCTGTACAACGTGCAATGCATGACCTCCCTTCATTTGTCCCACCACAAGAGCCAGTTAGAAACGAGCTGTTGCGATATCAGCCCTCCAAGGAGACGCCATTGACTTTCAAGTGAATCAGAGCCACCTGGCAACTGATCATGAACTTCTTGAGTTCACAGATATAAATATCCATTGCACCTATTGTATGAAGTATCCCTAGTCCTTGTAAGGAATAGCAATGGATGAGTCAGACCTAAATCCTGCCCTGTGGAGGCAAAAAGGATAGCGAGGGAAAAATGCCACAGGAAAGGCTGAAGGGAAGCTTTAAGTTTTTCCAGAAAAGGGAAAATAACTTGAGGCTACAAAAGAAAAATCAACTTCCGGTTTGGAATGGATCAGGCCTTGTATAGACAATGGTAAAGGAGTGGGATTTCTAGGAATAGGGACCAGCCAGGATATAGGCTGTTCTTCTCTGGAAGTTGGGCCTTAGGTGGAAGGCTACAGCCCTACATGGGCTTGTATGGTAGAGACAGCATGGAGTAAGTGGTGGTTTGGTGGTGTGCAGAGATTCCCCACAGGCATAAAAGTTTGTCTCCCCCAAAACATTTGTTAGGGGAATATCAAGTCCAGAAAACCCAAGCTTGAAAATCCCCTTCACAAATTGAACACATACGTCCCTACAAAGACTGGTCCATGAATGTGCCCAATGGCATGACCAACAACAGCCTGAAAGGCAAAACCACCCAAGGTCTTTCAGCTTATGAATGGATAAGCAGTACATCTATGCAATACGGTCCCCAAGGACAGACCAGAAAGCATCATGCTAATTGAAATAAGATCATCATAAAGATTATATACTGTACAAACCCATTTATGTGACTGTCCAGAACAGGCAAATGTTTAGGGACAGAAAACAAATGAGTGCTTACCAGGAGCTGGAAGACTGAGAAAACAGAGGCGGCTAGTGAGCGTAGCTTTTCTTTTTATAGTGAGGAAAATGTTTTGGAATTAGATAGGGATAATCGCACAATTTTTTTAAGACAGGATCTCACCACTATGTAGTTTAGGCTGGTCTTGAGCTTACTATGTAGCCCATGCCAGCCTCAGACTCCCATGTTGGGATTACAACATGTGCCAACACACCCAGCTGCACACAATTTTTTGAATATACTAAAAACTAAATATTTAGCTATGCAAATCATATCTTAATCTCAAAAAATTCATTATATGATGATGACGACTGAATAGCTTTAGGTAAGTCAGCCAGGAAGCCACACTTTACAGGATCAGTTTGAGGATAAAATGCACGTAGGGCACTCAACATGAGTCTAGGCATGCAGCAGGTGCTTAGCACATGATGCCTGCAGAGGCGGCAGTAGGAGCAGCAGGGATTGCTCCCCCAGTAATGATGGCTTTGATAAATTTTAAATGTAGGCATAACACAGAAATGACAGGCCAAAAACCTCAAGTTCAGAGGCCGGCTTAGACAACAGGTCAAGCGGCAAAAAGATCAAAGGGAAGATTGTGTGTTGGACAACGCCAGAACCGAGGCCGCTGTGGGCACATCTCGCGAAGGTTCCTTCTGCTTTTCCCTGAGTTGTTCTGTTCAGCAGCAAGCCTACTCCATTGAAGGCTGTAAGTCAGTCATTCATCTTCAGGTTTCTCTGCCTAAGTCTTGCCCTTCTACGTGGACACGGGCTCAGTGTGTACAAGCAGTACCAGCCTCCTCTCTTTCTGAGGTTCTTAAATTCCACCCATGCCCACACACTCTGGATCCCCCTTTCTCTGCCCCATCCCCCAGCGCCTGCACTTGCCTGCATCCCTGCTGCCCCTCCAGGACACATAGACACTAAAGTCACCAGAGTCAAAGTGGAGTCTTCTCAGGGAAACCATGCAAACACCATCTTCCCAGCAAAAAATGCAAAAAACTGGTGTAAAGGAAAGAAAATAAGGGAACACAGGCAAAGGTAAAGGACAAATTTGATGAGAGCTTGTTTAGAGGAAGGCTGTACCCTCAGGTGATTACATCGAGAACTTTCTATAGGTTGAAGATCTCTGATCCAAAATGCTGGGGACCAAAAATATCTCAGACACTTTTACTTTAGAATATTTTCATATACTTCATGAAGTATTTGGAGGGTGATGCATAGCCTGTAGATAATTTTATACAGTATTTTTAGGGTTTCTGAACTGCAACTGTTAACTGTGGATAGTGGTATAGGATTTTCTGTTTGCAGGCCCATGTTGCTACTAGAATTTTAGAACATTCTGGATTTTAGATATTTTGGTTATGGTATTTCCATCATCATTTGTACTCTGATATATCCAGCTCAACATTTAAATTAAGATCTCTAATTTTAAATTTTGTTTGTTTGCTTGTTTGTTTTTAATGTATTTAGTACAGGGTCTACAGGGTCCCACTACACAGATGGGACTCATAGCCATCTTCCTGTTTTCAGCTTCCCAAGCACTGGGATTACAGGTGCACGCCACCATACTAGGTGTCTGTCACTATCTTAGAGCACCCCAGGGGCAGGGCTGGCACTGCACAACAGGGATTGAACCACAGTCCCTGTGCCTGACTAAGCAAGTGCTTTAGTCTGCTGAGCTATCTGGCCAGCCCTCTAATTTTAAATTTTGACTTACATGTTAAATTGTAGCCAGACTTACAGTAAGTAGATTTAATAAGAATTTTTTTTGTGGCTCCAGCCACCTTCCCTAAATTTATCCAAGAGTCATGCAAAATTAAAAGCTGGTTCCAACCCAACTAGAAGTACAAAGAAGACAAAGCACACTGAAGATGAGCCATTGAACTTTGCCTTGAGCTCCAGCCCAGCCTGCACTCACAGACAGACTGACTGACTGACAGGATCTTGCTAAGTGGCCCAGTCTGACCTCAGACTCATGATGCTCTTGTCTGAGGACCCGCTCAAGTAGCTGGTACTACAGGCATGTACCCCTGAACCTGGTTTCTGGGTACTACTATTCTCCATGCACACAAAAGCCTTGCTAAAGCAGAAATTGAATTTATGACACAGTTATTCCTTCAGTTAAAATAATAACTCATTTAAGCAGTTGTGACATTTCAAAACTAGCTAATTATATTCTGCTATCTAAATATGTTTTCCCCTCTTAATATTTTGTTTAGTATGTATACCAGTCATGTTCACTTTCTAGCTTGTAAAAGATTCTAAAAATAGAAAGCGTTCAACTATTTTTAGTTCAGTCCATAAAGTTTAACCAAGTAATCTTCTTTCTAAAACACTGTACACATGTTTCAAATTTATAGAAACACCCAGTGGTAATGAGATCATAAAAGAAAACTCAGTAAAAACTCAAAGATTTTGGTATTCAACCCTGTGCTACAACTAAGCATAGGTGCTCAGCTTTAAGCTCAGACTTGTGTGTGTGTGTGTGTGTGTGTGTGTGTGTGCGCGCGCGCGCGCATGACAGAGTTTCACTCTGTAGTCCAGGCTGGTCTTGAAATCATGTTATCGCTCAAGCTGGCCTTACACTAATGATTCTCCGGTCTCTGCCTTCCAAGTGCTAAGACTACAGGTGTGTCCCACTGTACCTGGCAAACACATTGAAATTTACAACAGAAACATTATGGTGGAGGCCTGTAATTCCTTGGAAGGCCAAGGCAGAAGGATCACTGGAAGATTAAGGCCAGCCTGAGCTATAAGGTAGATTCAAACACAGCCTGAGCTGCCCAGCAAAAAATCCTGTCTCAACCTCTCCCGCAAAAAGAGAGTGAAAGAAAGAAAAAGGCATTAGAATATCTTTTTGCTCAGCAGATTAAAGTACCTGAAAGCAGGAGCAGTGGCCAGGTTCAATCCCCAGGTCTGTTGAGCCGGCCCTGACCCCAGGGCACAATGAGACATCAATTGAGACTTGTTATGGTGGCACGTGCCAGTAATCCTCGCTCTTGGGAGGCTGTAAACAAGTGGATCACTATGGGTCTGACCTAGTAGTGAAACCCTGAACACCCTGTAGATCCTTCCCTAAAAATGCAATCAGTCAATCAATCAACCAATCAATCAGTAAAATAAATATAAACATCTTTTTGCATACCACTAATTTTACCAAGAAATAAATTTTTTTCTAAACTAAAAATTACATTCCTCCTTAATAGTGAGACCAGTCAGACATGCCTATAAGCCTCACATTTGGGAGACTGAGGTAGGAAGATCACCATGAGTTCAAAACAGCCTGGGTTACATACTGAGTTTAAGGACAGCCTCAACTATATAGTGAGACTCTGCTCAAAAACACAAAAACTAACAAACAAAAATAAAAGCAAAATCTCACTACTTATTGCATTTGTTTTGACCAATTCCTTGTTCAGGGCAAGAAGAACCTAGGAAGAATGGTAGTCCCTAGAACCAGAATCCAGCAAGTTATGTTGGTGAAACCAGCCAGATCAGGTTTCTTTTTACCCTGGCTAGGGAGCTATAACATCGAGTTCATTGTAGAGCAAATATTCTCCAGTAGGTAGGGTCTACAGTACCTTTCAGCCAGAAGTAGATATATGAAGAAACCTCCATACCCTGAGCACTCAAAGGAATTGTGGGGGTTTATGTTACTCAGGGTAATAATGAGGCAGGACATTGGAATATGACAGACTGGCTGGACAAGTGAGTATGACCTGTCAGTCACAAAGATCAGGAGACCTGTGCCCAAGCCCTGCACCTAGAACCATAGGAAAATGCTGCCTTCAGTAGTTCTCATGAGAACTTGTCTTAACTGCTTTTCTCATAGCGAAGACAAAATACCTGACATGCAAAGTTAAAGGGTGAAAGGTTTATATAGCTCATAGTCTGTCGAAGTTTTAGTCTATGATTGGCTGGCTCCATGGCAGGGTAGCAGAAGACAGAGGATCAACAGTTCATGGTGGCAGAAGACAGCAACAAGAAAGACAGACGAACAAGCCTCTTTCTGTCCCTTTTACCCCAGGCTACCCACCCTGGGACAGATAGAGCACTCACACATTTAGTCCCAGTGTTGGACCAGAATCAACCACAAACTCTAGATTGAGACACCTACACAAACTAGAACAGAAATCAGCCAGGTTTTTGATAGGACTGGCTAGATCTGACATCAGCCTGAGGAGTGGCTGATTCCCCCCTGAACCTCTCAGCCACAGAGCCCTTTCTTGCACAGTTTTCTTCGCTTGCCCTCGTGTGCTGCTATCCTTACTTTTAGATGGCTGGCACTCAGTGTAGAGTGTGTTTGTTTCCCTATCTTTAATAAATGTAAAACCTTGCTACCCTTTTAAAAATCCTCAAATTTTAAATACAACTGAAGCTTTTTGTGAATCTCCTCACTGTTTTCTAGGTCTGGATTTGTGTGCTTCAATGTGTAAGATTAGAAGTGCACAGCAGGCACCTAAAAGAACAGGTGGCTCTTCTGTGCCTGTCACTTGTCCCTGAGACAGATCTATGACCCTCTGCACAGATGAGCAGAACAATTCATATTTGTTTCCTTGCTATGACTGAAGAGTCCAGCAAAAATCCCACCATCACATACATATGGAACTTGGTTCTCCTCAGTACAGTTTTCAGACAAAGCACACTTCCCAGAAATTAAGACCCAAGCACCATGCTCATTGGGAAACCCCTCTAAGAAAAAACTCAAGATTAAAAACTGTCTCAGATTATAAGGCTTAGGAAAGGAAAACATAGACTGTAAAATAAATTACTATTTGCATCCTATTCTCTAGTGACAACTAGAAAAGACACAAAATTGAAAGCATCTTTTACTGGCTTTCGCAGAGCTAAGAGCTGAGAGGATCTAAGAGATAATGGCTTCTCTTTTCCTTTTGCACTGGAATCTTAACCAATTTCTAAAACATTGTTAAGTGGAGAGGTCTGAGTCATAGCTCTTTTCACCTGGAAACTTTCAAGCTGATAGAGGTTATGTTTTGGATGACATGAAGATAAGCCCAGCTTGCAAATGAGGTCAGGAGTCATCTTAACAGACAATGCAACACCCCTGCTCCCCAGCAAATATTCTTCAGTTTCTCAGTTGCCCAGGTAATAGTTCCTGTTCCAAATCCGGTTGCTCCTGTCTCTTAGAAATGGCTGATCACCATGATGCGGATGATACACATTGCATAAACTAATCTCCAAATGACAAGCCATTCTGCCCCTGTACTTCCTGCTTGCTTATCCAATATAAACCCTAGACTACCAGAGATCAGGGCCTGATATTTTGAGAATTATCACAATCAAGGCCTATTGATGTAACTAAATCTAAATCCAAATTCTCAGTGCTGTTTCAGTGTTTCTGCTTGCCATTGCATCTGCTGCATTGGCTGGGAAGACTGACTATGCTGATGTCTTTGTTAACCAGTCGTGGGTTTTATGGATGGAGCAGGAACCTCTCTGGGTCCTCACAGGAACACAGGCCCCCAAGATTCTCAAGTCTTCTCAGAGGTCTGAAGGAGGATTCCTGGCTCCCAGCTTGAGTGACTCACATCAGACCCCAAAGGGAGGAGGATGCAATGTCTGTCTGTCTGCTTGCCTGCCTGCCTGCCTGCCTGCCTGCTTCCTGCCTGCCTGATTCTGATAAGACCCCAGGGGCATCCCAGTTAGTCAGTCTGTCAGTCCTGCTCAGCTTGAGTTGGTCAACACTCTTTAGTCAGGACCACTCTTAAGGAAGGAGTTGGAGTGTTTAACCTCTGAGTGCCTGCTGAATGAATATGTAAGTGAATGGATGGACAGCATCAGCAATAGGTGGCTCCATCTGTGTGCCAGGACTTGGAGCACTGGTTATGGTGGCGGATTGGGCCCTCACCTGCAGTTTCATGGTGATCAACATATGGCATAGTGGAGGCCTCACATCCTCTTTAGCTAAGTCATGCCTGAGTCCCCAAGAGGAGCATGGCCAGGTACACATCTGAATGATCTGTCTCTCTGAGGGACACCCACCCTTTGTCTGTTGCATCACTGTTCAAGGTACACAATATATAGAGAGCCAGAAATGGAAATTAATTATTCAAAACCCACAGTTCCTGACTGCAAGAAAAAGGGCTTTTACGGAGTTAAAAATGAAACCAAACCTCCCCCTCAAAAAAAAAAAAAAAAAATTGAAGGAAAAAGAGGCCCATTCTTATTCTTGACATTTTTGCCTTTGCACTCTTGTTGGCCACTGCAGATGCTGCCAACATCTATGGTTCTACACCATACTCCTGACTCATCTACATGCAACCAACTGACCTGGTTCCAGCTAGCAACTGCTTACATAAAGCCCCCCACCTGCTGCTTCCCTGTTATGCCTACCCTGTCACATGGCATCACCTGGTGACCACCCAAGATGACTGTTAGCAACTCCTTCTGAGCCTATTCAACCCAGAAATATCCACATTTCGGACTGAGGAAAATTGGACTATCAGCCCTGATGAATGAGTTGGCAGCGCCTTTCTAAAGGTCACCTCACAAAAAAACAACCCAGTGGAGCATTCTCAAAAACATAAAAAGGGGACAAAAAGCCCATCCAATGCTATTCCACAGAAACCTGACTTTAAAAAGTACCTGATTAAAAAAAGTGAGAAAACCCCTGTTTGATAGATGACCGTACACTGTGGCTATGAGTTATAAGGACTATGGTCTCTAAAATAAATAAATAAGAACGCTCAAACACTTCAACCTGGATCACATGCCAATATTTCAACATCAGTCTGACGGGCTCAGACAAAGCCAAGCCAGGCCTCCCTCAGCGAGCCTACCAGGAGTCCACAGTGCCATCACTGGGGCCACTGGCATTCTTGTCTCCTGCCCTTTCCCACAGGCACAAATAGGCAGCCTGGGAGGACAGCTCACCAAGCCAGTCAGCATCCCCCTCACTTAACTCCACAGTTTTCTCAAGAAGAAGATGATGCCTATATCAGCCTGGGACAGATAACCACAATCCTGAAGTTCTGACAATTCTCCTCCCAGAGGTGTGAACTGAAGACTCAGCCATGCCACCTCACTGCAACCCTTGTGGTGTTAGATGTTACAAGAAGCATCAAGCATCCAACCACACATCAGCCTGGAAGACTGTTACTTACCTTGGGCAAGATCTCCATGCCATCAACAACACAGACATCCCCTTGCTATCTGCGCCTCCAACCCACACACCCTTTTTGGATTGTTCTAGATTTAAGAGATACTTTCCTCTGCTTAGGAGTTGCCCGCATAAGCCCCTTAAACTGGGGAAGATCATGAGACAAAAGGCCAGCTCACTTGGACTCAATTGCCACATGGGGTTAAAAACTCTCCTATAGGCACTTGCACCACAGGGATATAGCACAAAGTACTGAGTTCAACTTCCAGTACCAAAAAAAAAAAAAGGGGGTGGTGGTGGGGGAGTAATGGCCTCTCTCACTGTTTTTTGGGAGACTCTAACAACAGAATTAGCCAAGCCAGCAGCATCTTTTCTCTGAGACAGCCTGCTTCTCTGTACCTTCCAGCTCCATCATGATGAATTGAACAAACAGTATAACTGTGAAACTGCTAAAACACACCTCTTGTGCCCATAAAGCCAGTTCAAGATCTCTGGGCTGCCAGTGCTGCTGTGATTGCCCTCTGCATATGCTGTCTCTGTCTTCTGCCATCCACAGCCTGCCAGTACACCTGCCTGCACCTGAAGAATGCCTCCTGCCTTTGATTGGTGCCTGTCAGCCAGCCCCTCTTGGCAAAAATCCAGTGCTGGACTCAAAAGTCAATGTACCTTGACTCATCTAGAGGCTCAAAAACTTGTTTCCTCTTTGAAAAGCTATTTCTGATTAATGATCCCACTGAGAAGATGCAAAAGCTCTGCTACAATGTCTGGAAGAAATTGGTTACAAAAAAAGGATCTCTTGCTCGGGCCCTGGAAGCACCCAGTGTCCTACCTGTGATTCAGTCACTAGGGGTTGCTTATGCCCATTGCCTCTGTGCTCTAACAGCCACTGTGCAACCTTCTGGTCAAGGAAGCTGACATGCTCACCTTGGCAGGACCTAACTGTCTAGGGCCACATGCTGTGCTGGGATGCACTGTTCTAAAAATAATGCCCCCCGCCCCACTCTATTTACAAATGGAAGAAGCTGTGTTAGGAATGAAGTCTGATGGGCTACAGGTCCTGTGGTCACTTTGCACAAGATTATTTTGGCCACAATTCTCCTACAGGGATAATCTGCACAGCAAATTACTTCCTGCTACAGTTTAAAATCCTGCCATCCATGACACAAAATAATCCAGTCCAGAAGCCTGAACCTCCTTTGGGGATCCAATTGACTGAAATATCAACACCAGCCAGAAAAATTTGACCCAGGGTCCTAGAAGATCAGAGCCAGACCTGAACCACTGTTTGCTCATCAAGCTCAGGCCACAGTGCTGACACCTGCAGCCCTGCAGCCAGCTCAGGCTTTAGCATCCGTGCCACTGGCCTGGACCCCATGCATTATAGTGGATTCTCCACATTTAAAGATACATAGATATGGGGCCAGGGAGAAAGCACAGTGGCATATGCACCTGCCTCACAAATGCAAGGTCTTGAGTTCGATCCCCAGTACCACACACACACACACACACACACACACACACACACACACACAAGATACATAGATAGATCACATAGAAATAAAACATAACCCTACAGAAATATCTTGTAACCAGTTAAAAGACCAGCTATATCTGTAGATACTCCTGCATGCACACATAATCCATATACATATTAACCCTCACAAGCTCAGAAATTCAGACTTAAATCTACTGGAGAGTTTACCTACAATGGACAGCAGACTCTGAAGAGACAGCACGCTCTTGCTCCTGTCTCAGTATGCTGACAGGTCAATGCACAACTGACATCTGAGGACACCACTCACAGGATTGCTCCATACCTATGCCTCTTGATTTTTGCATCTTTTCAGGCTGCTTACGCCAGTCCTTGCTTCCCTGCCCCCTGCTAGCTTTGGTTTTTGTCTTAAACTCTCCCCAAGAGGATAGAGCAATCAATCAATCAAACACTTGACCAAGATTTAATGAAAATCCAAGACTCTTCTAGATCATATTAACTTCCCAATACCTTGCCAGAACAATGTCACAAAACAGACAGGCCTAGATCCAGTTGGGCCTTGTCTCGGAAGATCATATGTAGCATACCAGGCACAGATTTGTCAGGGAGACTAAAACAGGGAGGAAATGTAGTAGGAAATGTCCTTCCCCTCAGCCAGTATATGGCAGTTTCTTAGTTGCCTAGGTAATAGTTTCTGTTCCAGATTCAGCTGCTCTTGTCTCTCAGAAACAGCTGGTTACTGTGCTGCACACTGCATAAACCAATCCCCTGTTGACAAGCCATTCTGCGCCTGTACTTCCTGTTTGCTTATCCCATAAACACCCGAGAACAGCAGAGATCAGGGCCTTATATACTTCAAGTGACCCCAGTCAGGGCCTATTAATGTAAAGAAATCTGCCTCCACATCCTGGGTGTCCTTTGGGGGGTTTCTGCTTGCCTCTGAAATCTAGAAGGTTAGAGGTT
>PVKN010004174.1:0-34427 GCA_004027915.1 Capromys pilorides
TAAAGAATGTGTAAGGCAGGGTAGGCTCAGGCTCACTCAGGAGAAATCTTTTCCTGTCCTCAGGATTGAGGAGAGGTTTTCAGATCACCGTTGTCCTAAAATCTTTCCGCAGATATTTTTTTATTTGGAGGTTGGGGAGTGGGGATCCAACCCAGAGCAAACTGCCACCAAGCCACATAATCCTGCTTAGTTGTTTTTATTCCTTTGTCTTAAATGTAGAACATCCAAACTGCCAAGTCTTCAGGAAGGTAAAATTAAGACCTTGTCAATGATTCATAAATTAATAATGATCAACATAGCATTTAATCAAGTCCTCTCCGACAGGTTTTCAGCACACAAATTTCACAGGAAATGAGCTGCAGGAGTTATTTTTATGGGATCTGTGAGGATGTTAATTAAGCAGGTAATTACAGTTAGGAAGACTTCTTGAGAGGCTTTGCCAAGACTTCTTGAGGGCAAAGCTGTCACCAGGAGAGCTTGGGCTTATTCTTTCTTCCTTTCCCCCTTACTCTAGCACATTGGACTCCAGAAAGAGTTTGCCCTGGGTCTGACCCCCAGTTAAAAGTTCAAATGCAATTCTGATAGAAACTAAGACATCCCCACCAGGCAGAACAGAAACCAGAATTATGTCCCAGAATAAGGCAGCCATGAATTGAAGCCATTGCCTATGTTCTAATGCTGCAGTTTCTGTTCAACACTTTGTCCCCAAGCATGTGTGCATTTAAATACAAGATTCCCTCTCTACTACTCAGTTGAACATGGTGAGCACAGGAGAACAAGATCTGCCTTCCTGGCAATGCCTCCCTCCACCATGGACACACCTCAGAGCTGACAAGGACAATAAACTATGTGGACCACACCTATTAGGCCATCTTGGAAATGATCCAGTCTCTGTGCACCTCAGGAAGCCTGAATGTGTCCCCTCTCTCTTACCCCTCAGTTGGTCTGCATCCTCAGTCAACTCTCCAGCCTGTGTCCAGGAGCCTGCGCACACAGACAGAGATTGACACAGCCAGCCAGCCCCAGCGCAGGCCTCACCAGTGCTGCTTCTTTGGATTTTATGTGCTGATTGTAGTTTACTTCTCAGTAGTGTACGTTTGTTATCCATCATGGTATGGTCATTGCATTCACCCCTGATGCAGCACAACCCAGCCATTTGCACTTCCCCTTCCTAGGCTCACCTCTGCCACCCCCATCCTCTGGTGATGTCTTGTTAATGTCTTTTTTAAAATAAAGGTAATAAAAAATGAAAATAATGGTGTGTAAGGTGGACAGTTTTTGTTTTGTTTTTGCAGTACCAGGGATTGAACTCAGGACCTTGCCCTCGCCAGGTAAGCAGTGATGCCATGAGCTATCTTCCCAGCCCTAGTTCTTTTGAAATTTATACTGAGCCATTATGTAAAATTTGCACACGTCCATGGACAGTGGTATTTCACAACCCTGCTCGGGCTCTGTTCAGGGGCCACGTTCCTGGGATTTGTGCAGCTGCCTCCTGAAGCCCAGGAAGCCTCATACCCTAAGCACAAGTCACCACCAGCTTTCTCCAGCAGTGACCTCAGTTCATTTCCAAGGTGGCCTAACAGGAGTGGCCCACATAATTTGTAGTTCACATCTGCTCTGAGAAGACTCCAGCCCTTCCTGCACTCCAAGAAGCTCAGTGTAGTCACTCTGCAATAATCTGTGAAACAGTGGAGATCACCTCTTCAACATCTGGCACAGCAGCCTGTGCTTTTGGGTGTGACCACAGCAAGAGGACATGGTCATATTCGCAGGCATCCTGCTCTGAAACTAACAAAACATCCCCTTTCCTTTGCTTCCTTTCCCTCCCCTAAGGAATTTCCTATTGTTTGTAAATATAGTACAAACACCCTCCTCCCCCTCACTCCATACTGGCTACATTTGATCAGCCTCCAGCTCAGTTTGGGACCTTCATAGTCCAAAAGCTCAAATATTTTGGAGTCGATTTCACAGAAGTAGAATTTATATACATAAAAATACACTGTTTTAAGTCTATTCTTCTTTTCTTTTCTGAGATACTACCTCACTATATAGCTCAGCCTGGCCTTGAATTCAGCATCATTCTATTACAACTTCCCAAATGATGGGATTTCAGGCACACATTACCACTCCTGGATTTAATCTAGATGGTTTTTTTTTTGTTTGTTTTTTGTTTTTTGTTTTTTTTATCTGAGTTCACCTAGGCAAGTACTATGATATCAAAGAACACAATGTTTCCATCCCCCCCCCCCCACTCCCAGGAAAGTTCTCTCGGGCACCTCGGCTGTCCACTACTCATCTACTTTCATCATCATGGACTCATTTAATGGGCCTCATTTCTAGTAAGACTGTACTACAACCCAGAAGATAAAGCCCTACGTGCAACCATTCAAGATATTGCACGTGGGACAATTTGAACATTAAGATAGCAATTTGGATGTGATCTGGGCCACACAAAAGTCACCCCTTTGCTGGCTTACTTTCTTTTGCCTGATGTTTTTGGAGACAGTGCCAACAATGTTCCTCTCTCTAGAACTATACACCTTTGCTCTCAGTTTGAGCTCAACTCCTCTCCCTCAAACAGGAATGATTTTGTGACTTGATTTAACCCAGACTGTACAGAAATGGTGTTGCCCAGGCCAATGCCCTTTAAGATTTGGTGATAACTGCATCAGCTGTTTGGAGCTCAGCTCTTGTGCTGGGAAGCTCAAGCTGGATCACTGAGCACTAAGATGAAGAAGAAGAGGCCAGCCAGCCCTGACCCTGCAGCCGCCCAGCCACAGTCACAGCTAAATGCACCACACATGTGACCTCAGCCGCATAAGACAGAACAGAAATGTTCTTCTGGGCCCAGCAACACAGTGTTGGAGAAATAATCCTTTTTGTCCTAAGCAGCTATGTTTCAGCATGGGTTATTCACCACGGCAACTAGCGCAATTAAGTACGTTGGTGGGATGCCCTCCTCATAGTCCTCATAGAAACCTTTGATAACATCAGCAAACGGAAAGGACACAGCCTCTGCAGAGCTACTGGGCGCTGCCTGCCCTTCACAAGCTAGCCACGCAGGTAGTTAAAACCTACTCCTACCAAAAAGAACCAAGGCTCAGGGTGTGATCACAGCCAGAGGTTTGCTCAAGGGCTGGCAGTGTGGGTTTGGGACCATCAGGAAGGGCCCCAGACCCTCCTGCTTTTCATTTGTGGCTTACAGATGGAGGGTCATATAGACAAAAGGAGTCAAAACTTAAGAATCTGGATTGCTAAGGAGACCTGGGATGCTTTGAGGCAGAAAGAGCTTCATGGAGCTGAATCTCCTCTGGAAGACCCCTATGAGAAACAGTACTGGGATTTCCACCTCCAGCATCTGTCATGTCTGCAGCATGCAGTAGCTACTATAAAAGTGTTTGTTAAACCAGTTTCTTCCCAAGTAGTCCAGGTATTCCATAAGCTCATTACATTTAAAGAATCTAAGACTGGCTTTAAGGTATCCACCAGATATGAACAATCTACTTCGACAACTTCCAAATCTTTATGCATGCTCTGCAGACCAGAGACAGGCATTGGAAATTTGGAAGAGGTGGAAATTTATTTGGCCTGTGGTAGACCAGGCCTTCATCTGGCATTAGCCAGATAGGGTGGGGTACATGATATATCCATAGAAACCCACTACCTGTTTGCCTTTCCTGGAAGACCTAGGGTGATCTCCAAATCTCCAGGTCATGGAAAAAGGATCACCTCTGGCAGCAACTCATTTGAATCAAGGCAGACTCTTAATGAGTATATGGAAATCATTGCTCCAAATGTTTGAATAACCAGGTGGTAGAAAGAAGGGCACCAGCATTTCCTGATAAATGCAACTGGTCTTTTGAATTGGATGTAGTAACAAGAGCAACACTTCTGTGTTATATGATGCATCCACTAGTTGGTGAGCCATTGAGACAAAAGGAAGGAGGGTCCAGGGTCCAGACTAAAGCTTGTTTCTGTGCCCCAGCCTATTCAACATGTACTGTGCTCCTAGAACAAGATCTGGGGCCTTACTACTTCCTGAGCATGAGTAGAGGTGGGTTTCTGTAGTGCCACCTTCTGCCTCTTCCAGGAAACAGAAGAGGGACTTTGGAGAGTCGGTCAGTTCTCACTTTCTACTCAGCTTGTAGCTTGTGTCTGTTGAGTGCATCGGGGGCCAGACCCTGTGCACATGCAGACAGCCTAAGCAGCATGCTTCAGCACTGTACACAGGGAAGGCAAGGTGACTGGTGCTTTTAGGTCATCTGTAACTGGAAGATGGCCACACCCCCTGGCATCGGACTGAATAGGAAAAAGGCCTCAGGGTGTCCCTTGCTAGGGACACTAGATGACTGTTAGAGTCCCTACCAACCAGCACACCTTTCCAGGTGCAGGGCTGATGGATGGGAGGTACACAGAGAAGCTCAGCTGACTCATTTGTCTCTCTAGCTGGGGAGAGAAGTCACAGTTCTTGGCTCTGACCCTTCTTCAGCCTGCCCTCTTGCAAGAACTAACCAATCCTAAGCGGACACTAGAGCACAGCCGCCATCGGGTTTCCTTTGCAAAGTTTAGATCTAAGAAAAGGGAGCAAGTGGCAACCAAATACCCCTCAAAGAAAACCCTAGTGACCCTCCATGAGATCAAGCTACCACCACAGATCTGAACACAACACATGGAGCATGTGTGCTGGCTAGGCTCCGGGCAACGACAGAGCAGTTTCTAGGCTTAGTGGGCCCATTGGCCAAGGAGCAATGTTCCTGACTATGATCTTTAAATGTAGATGCTTAAACATCAAAAGTTAATTTAAAATTTGATTTTTAGTCTCTAATTTATATGCCAAACCACATCTTCTTTGGAAGGAAACAGGCAATAATAATAATAATAATAACAACAACAACATTCAAGCTCATTTCACAGGACTTTCAATAAATTAGTTCTTTTATCTTCCCAGTCCACTGAGTGGATAGGAGAGGTGAGGGACAGCCTGACTTCCTGGCTTTGTTGAAATCTGCAAACCTTGTTTTGGGGCTTCTAATGCCAAGACAGTGGCATGTGGGTACATCTAACCTGGCACAGATGTCTAGAAAGCATCCTTTGTTTTGCTGACCTGGTTGGAGAGGCCTCCGGGTGGTGTGTGGTCGGCAGTAGATTACCCTCTGAGGAGGTGGGAGCGCAGCTTCGTTGGCTGTTAATTTTCCTTGGATTATTACAAAGGTGAAGCTCGCCTTCAACCTCTTAATCACAAGAAGCCTGTTTAAATTGGCTCTGGTGAAAATGGATGTGCCTCGGTACATCTGCCTCAAGGAATTCACGGTGCAAAGGGCACTTGTCTTCAAGGGCCTGGGCCCAGAACGGCTGCCCTTACAATTCAGAATCAGCAAGCAGAGAAGGACAGACACTCTCCGACCAGGCAAGGGAGGGCATTGGGCTAAATGGGAAAGGGACCTGAAAGCAGGAAGAGACATTCTTTATAGGGAGAAAAACTGGATGTACGGTGAAAGTGCACAACACAGAAAGGGCCAGCCAGCCCAGACTGGCTGTGGGTGCCCTTCACAGATTCACTTCATCCACCACACCAAAGCAAATTCCACACTAATTAGAGGGTAAACATCTTATGCTATACCCAAAAAGGTAAACTAAACTAAAATTTAATACAGAGTAAGGCTTTGATGAAAAGAAGGGAGTGACTGCTTGGCCCAGAAACCATAGGAAAAAGACATAGAAAAACACTGAATAGGGTTGACATTTAGCGCTTTGTTATAATCATGCTTTCACTTTGAAGCACTTTGCCCAGGTTATTTAATGCTTCAAACCCAGCAAGATGTTATTTTCTCTCTCTCTCTCTCTCTCTCTCTCTCTCTCTCTCTCTCTCTCTCTCTCTTTCTCTCTCTCTCTCTTTCTCTTCTCTTCTCTCCTTTGTCTCTCTCCCTTTTTTTGGAGTTGAGGGAGGGGATGGAACCACACACAATAAGAAAGCACTGAGGTACATTCCTAGTTCTTTTCATTTTGAGAAAGAGTTTTGTGGTGCTGGATTCCAACTTTCTCTCCTCCTGCCTCAGCCTCTGAGTAACTTGAATTAGGAGTCCATCCATGCCCCCGTGCCTAGCTCCAGTTCTCTCTTTTACAGATGAACAGAGAAAGGCACAGAGATACCAGGTAACTGGCCCAGGTTCTACAGTAAGGGTAGTGCACACTGTAACCTAGAATCATTTGTCTCAAACCTTGACCTCACCCTCTACTCATTCTCATCCTTCTCTACACAGATTTAAACGGGATGGAGAACAAACCTGACTGGTCATGTGTGTATTGACTGAACTCCTATGAAGGAGACACTGGCACATAGCGGTGGGTAAGGCCTAGCTTTGTGGAGTTCATTCACTTTCTAGATGGTGAATGTAGATGGGACCCATACCATGCTGAAGTAGGTGAAGGTACAAGCAAGAGAATGTCTGGTGGTAGAGGTGACAGGATTCTGGTAGACAGCAAGTAGGCATGGGTGGGGAGGTTGAGCAAGAGAGGTCACAGGAAAGAACCTGGCTGGAGGTGAAGTTGCCCAAGAAGGAACCAAGCACTCTCAGCGTGGGGCTTGGGTGGGTTGTATGGTCACTTACTAAGCCATGGAAGACAGGAGGTTCAGGGGTTCCATCCTGACATGTCATAAGGCCAACACTAGATGGATAACTGGCATCTAAGAGGTATCATGCCACACCCCATCACAATGTCATAATAAAAATGTACCAACCTCCAACAGTACATTTGTCCTGGTCCATGAGCAAAGGATGGCGTAGTAGTCTATTTTGAATTTCTATAAGGAAATATTAGAGGAAGGCTACCTTTTTAAGGCAAAGATGTTTATTTAGCTCAGAATTTTGGAGAGGCAGTGTCCAAAGTCGCATCTGATAGGCATGGCAGCTGGGGAGGACCTAGAGGTGGACACGGTCACAATGGTAGGAGTGTGGATGGGAGGAAGAGAGCACCTCCTGAAACAGGAAGCCAGAGAGCGACTTAGGGGTCAGATTCGTGCTAGAAAGATGCTCTGCCATGAAGGCCCAGGAAGCCCTTGAGAGCCACCTCATCCCTCCACAGGTTGCTTCCCAAGAGCCCAGCATCCTTGCTACACCCACCTCTTCGAGGCCCCACTCCCCATCACCTTTCTAGCTGTTACCCAGTGTGGCACAGAGGAACCACTGGGAAGCACCTTCAAACTCTAGCAATTGGGAAGGGATAATTAGAAGAGGGAAAATGGAATCCGTAAACAAATACAGGGCTATGCACAGTTGTACAAGTAACCCAAGAAATGTAACTGGGAGCAAGGCCAGGGTCAATGAATGTTTAATTGCTAAATTAGAAGCCTTTCTGAGGAGCCATAAATCTAGGGGCAGGGGAAGCTGGTGTTCTTATACCCTGGTGTTGACACTGTACAGTGGTGCAGGACTTGGGAAAGTCATTCTGCAAAGATTGTGTGCCCACAGAATTTACCAAGGGGACATTTATGAAGAATTTTTTAAAAACAGAACAAAGTTGAAAAATGGTTACATAAAGTTTGACAAATCTATCCTTTGTTTTTTTATTCTATTCTGTTTAAATGACATGCGGTCATCATCCAAGAAGGCAGGTTTACCTCAAGTGACTGACAGAACTCAGGCAAGTTCCAGCCTCCAGGAACTAAGCCCATCACAGTGCGGAGCCTGTCTTCTGGGTCCAGGCCTGGTTGAGGGGGAGATTCAGGCCTGCTTCCCATTGCCAGGCTCCCAAAGGGACAAAGCTAAAGGGAACACACATTCCTGAGGGCCTGCGCCCATTTCTGCTGTGACCTGCATAAACACGTGGCCTGTGCTGCAGAGCTCAGTGAGTGGCCCTGCTTGGTGAGGGTCTGCAGGCCTGCGTCAGCCTCGCATCTTCCACACTCTGCTTCCCATTCCTAAGTTTATTTTGTTTTAAGGACACCTTAAGTCACAAGCACAGCAGCTCAAGGTCATCTCTCACTCCACGTCTATGAGTCGCTCTAGCGTGTGGTGCTCAGCGGAACAGAAGGCAAGGCCACTGACTAGTTACCAGGCAGTTTCTGTAGAGACTGCGAAAGCCAGCTTGGAATGTACTCCCAATGTCTTAGTGGTTAGCTGAGCAGCAGCAGTCTGCTCACAGGGGTGTTTAGTCGGGTCAAATGACCTCTTGGCTCTTCCATTTGTGTAAGCAGAAGTGAGCTGGGCCTTGCCTCCTGGACGGCCTTTGTTAGCACAGCCTCATGACCCCTTCAAAAAATGACCCCTGGAGTGGCCCAAGGCCTAGGGTCAGGGAATCAGAGGAGGCTTGAGCAACACTCCCACTGATCAGGGAAAATCTGGAACCCTAGAATCACTTACACTGCTCCAGTGACCGCCTCTGGGAGATGATTATGTCTAGGTCAAACAGCACCAAGAATCTTTCTGGACCCAGAGCTCCCCTGTCCCCCTCCTCAGCAGGCAGCACTGCAGAGAAAGCCTAGCCAGCAGCGCATGCTCTGCTGCCTTCTGTTGGCCACTGACAGCCACATAGCTGCATCACATGCCAGACACCACACAAACACTGGCATGTGCCTCAAAATTCCAAGCAAGTTTCAGGTCTCCTTGCAGGAATGTCCCTGATGAGAATTGTGAACAGTTGATAGTTAGCCGTCTTGGCCCCTACCTTGCTCAAATACTCATGAGAGCAGCCTCTAGAGACATGCCAAGCATCACCTTGCTTGAAGGATCTGCCCCATAACACCTCCCCAGGGAATCCAGGGTGTGAAACAGACCACGACAGGTCTGGTCGACGGATTGTGACAGTTGGCTGTGGGTCTGGTGTGAGAGAGACTGACATGATTTCCCTTGATTCTTTCTGAACTGAGAAAAAGATGCACCAAAACAATGATACTATCAAGGCAGAGACTCAGATAAGGCGAGTAGAAAGTATGGGTAGACGGAGAGAGGGACAGAGAAGCAGGGCTCTGCAGTGTTCCCTTAAATCTCTGGCCTCTGGTTTCTGCAACTAGCTGGGATTGGGTTGGGACTGTTGCAGGGGCCTGGGCACATCCCTCAATCCTCCCTGTCCTCAGTGGTGCTTCCTGGCCTGCACTATCTGAGGAACCAAGGTGGAGGTGTCCTCCTGCCTGAGCTGACTAGACAGATGCAGGCAGCCTCTCGCCCTCTGCAGAGGCATACAGGTCTTGACAGTGGGGGGTGGCAGACAGGCTTTGAGGCGTAGAGCCTCTAGAGGATCATGTGGAGGACCTGGCTCTGGGAGATTCTGGAAGGGTGAGGAGTCCGGAATCCCAGGAAGACTGCAAAGAAGAACAAAATGGCTCCCAAGAAAGCCAGCAGAGCACAGGCTCCAGGTCAATGCAGTCAGCAGGAGGAGAATCTTTCTTAGAAGCCCTTAGGGGTGATGGCTACCCTCTGACTCTAATATGGGCTTTCTTCCAAAAGTCTAAACAAAAGGAATTTCCAACTGTAGAATCCCTCCCTCCCCTGGCAGGGGAGTCTGGTGCATCCTGAGGATCTTCAGGGAACAGGGGTCCGAGGATCATCCTGAGCTTGCTCAGCTGATTTCCTCAGACTGGAGAAGGAGAAAGCTGGTGTTTCCCTTATGTACTCCCACTCTCTCAGGTACTTGGCTGCCCAGTGGCCTTCTCCAAGGTAGAAAGCCCACAACCATCTGATCCCCGGCAGACTGTCTAGTCTTCACCAGTACAAATCCACACCAGCTGGCTGGCTCTGATGAACTGGTCTTGCCATCTGGAGTCTGTGCTGTGGCAGATCTAGAAAGTCAGGACCTCCAGATGTGAAGCCCTGTATCTGTATTTTTCAAAGCCCCCCAGGTGATTCTAATACACAGCTAGGCCATAAACCCCTGAGCTCGGCCAGCCCCTTGCATGCTGCCCAGGCTGGGGAGGGACAGTATCCTGCTGCCACCACCACTCTCAGGGTGGTGGCAGGGGAGTGGCTAGGTGCTTTTCTTTCCAGATAGGTGAGTGCCAAGGTAAAACCCTTCCTTCCACACAGTTGTGGGGCCTGAGCCCCCTGGCCTTTCATAAGCACAGGTTGGGCAAAAAGCGGACACTTATTTAACACTTGCTAGGAGCTGCACCTTGGATGCACTGCATTCATCCATACACCACTAGACACACACACACACACACACACACACACACACACACACACACACTTTACTTATTTATTTATTTTGTTGTTGGATGCTGGAGATGGATTCCAGTACCTCATGAATGCTATGCAAGCACTCTGTTGCTGAGCTACATCACCAGCCTTCGATATCTCTTTGTAACCAAGTAAAAGGAAGACAGAAAGAACCCAGCTTATACAAAATATTCTATTTTGGTTAACTCAGCCAATTCTTAGTGCTGAATTCTCATTTCCCTTCCAGAGCATGCTTCTTCCATCGTGAAGGGGCAGCTAAAGGGGTGAGGCCAACAGCTCACCTCTGATGGCCAAGTGACAGTTGCCCTCAGCCTGTACCTTCCCCATGATCACCAAGGCTGAGGGCTTGTTGGGAGACCTATGAGAAGAGTGGCTGGGTTCCTTGTAGCATCCCACAGGAGAATCTGGGACTGAGCCCAAGCTGTGGCTCTGCTAAGGGAAGAAGAAACCTTTACTTATGAGTAGGAAGACAGACCTAGTTCCCAGGCCCACACCAGCAGACCTTCAGATCTCTATGGGGATGAAAGGTCTACCAGGGAAGGGACTGCAGGGTAACCAGGATAAGCTACAAGTGATCAGCGGAGTCCCTACAATGTGCTTATAAATTGAAGTTAACTGATAATAACACAAGAAGTAGCCTCTGCTCAGAAATCACCATGGCAGAGGTTGTTCCTGGCCACCCTCTCTAGGGCAGGCTCTGTTGCTTGCTCCATACCTTGCTTTATTTTACTTCATAGCACCCAGAGTACTTATGTTATTATGCCTTACATAACGTAGTTCTTTTGCTGACTTTGTCTCCTCCACCAGAATATAAGTCCTATGATGACTTCATTCACAGCTATGAATGACAGAAACTTCAATCACAGCTGTATCCTCCACAGGACCTGGGACACTGAGCAGTTCAGTAATATTTGGATGAATTCTCTAAAACGTGGGCCAGCAACCAATAGTAAGTTTAGCCTCGGACATCTGTCTACATATAATTTTCAAAGGACTTTTACAGCAAACTGGCATCTGTGTCCAATGATACTCCCATAGCCCCCTGGTGTTGAACACTGAGACCAATTCCTCCCCAGCCCCAATTCCCAGTTGTTGAGTTTTAGCTTTCAGTTCTGCACCCCTGCACAGAAGGGAAACTCATCTACAAGGTCTCCACTGTGCAAGTTATAGCTGGAAATTTTGTGGAAACTGTGCAAAATGAGGCACCCCAAGGATTAAGAATTTCAAGATGGCGGCAGTGGGACATCAGCAAGAGCTGGGGTCAACTGGTAGCCTTGGGGCTGCCAGGCAGCTGGCCCTCTGGAGAGCCTTGGCCCCTGCACCTCTTTTCGACACTCTGCCACCTTTCTGGTGGTTTTCTCTCCCTCTTCACACCTCCAGTGCTTCTTGTCTCTTTTTCCCTCTGGAGCACTCCCGCTTCTTCCTCTCCAGGCTCCAAGTGGTTTCATTATGACCTACTGCGATGTCCTCGCACTCCTCAGGAATGTGGCCTGGGCCTCTGTTTAGTGCAGCCCCAGGGCTCTGGAGCCCACTGGTCACCAGGCTGCTCCATGAGGGCCAGGTCACCACCGGAAGCCTCTGCAGGGAGGAGGCACCATCAGGGCTGAGCATACGGGGAGAAGGTACTGCAGTGAGAGGCAGCCTGGCCTCAGGGTGGGCTGCGTAGCCCACTCGTACCCTATACTTCCAGAGGTTTGAGTGGGCACAGTGAGCTGTGTAGGTTCTGGGTGCTGACCAGAGCAAGGGCAGGGATGGTGGTGAGCAGGGAGTCCACACCCTGTGCAACTGCTCTTCACTTGCCCCAGCCCATTATTAACACTGGGGCTGGTTTGGTTTGGTTTGGTTTGGCTTCGCTTTGAGACCCAGGCTTGCTGTGCAGTTCAGGCTGGCCTTGAGTTCGCTGTGTAGCCCAGGCTGGCCTCTACCTCACAACGATCCTCCTACCTCAGCTTCCCAAGTGCTGGGGTTGTAGGCATGCCCACTGCTTCTTTATTTTGAAACAGGGTCCTACTAAGTCACTAAATTGCCCAGACTGTGCTTGAATTTGTTCTGTGCTCCTCCTGCCTCAGTCTCCTAGAGTTCTGGGATTATAGGGGTGTACCACTATGCTCAGCTTGCCAGGCCCTTCTGATTTTTAAAAAGAGTTAGAAATCCAGGTTCCAATAAAAAACTTGTAATTTTAGAAGCATTGTGTAGGTTGGCTGTCCTCAAAGACCAGTACACTGTCAGTTTCAGGATCCCTGCGTGTCACCTTTACCTTCCTTGACCTCAGCTTCAGACTCTACTAAAGGAGGAGCTGAGATCCCCTGATGTCTGAGATCCTTTTACCCCAGAATGCTGCCATGGAGCCAGCTGGAGACTGAGGCCTTTGGGGGAGGATCAGGCTGTCCCCCCCCCCCCCCCCTCTGCCCCAGTAAGGTATATGTTCACATTCTGGAGAAAGAACCTGAACAGGAGAGGTCAGCGCTGCCCAAGTCCACTGAAGCTGCAGACCCTCACACCTAGCCCTCTTTAAGGAAAGAGCACAGAAGCCCATGGCCCTTTCCTCTCATGTAGCATATGGGAGCTGACTATCACATTCAATCTGCCTACGCTGTGAGGCCAGCTCTCAACTCGGTGCTTACCAGCCCTGAGCCATATCCCAGGACACCAGCTGTTCCTCCCTAGAAAGAGACAGGGTGAGAGGTGTTGGAACTTCAGTCTTCACCTTGAGCTGAACGGTGGTATGCCCTGTTCCCTGTGACAGGAGCCCCTGGTTGTCCCTCCCCCACGGCCCTACAGGCCATATCCACACTGCACTACTCCCTCCTCTGGTAGTGCAGTCCTGCTGGGCCTTGTCTAACTCCTCTGTAGTCCCTTGCTCTGCCCACTGGGGCAGGAGAAAGAGGGATCTTGGTTTATAGGGATTGTTAATACAGAATACCATAGGTCAGGGTGTTTATAAGCCACAGAAATGCCTCACTTAAGGTTCTAGGGGCTGGAAGTCCAAGGTCAAGGCATTGACCAACTTGGTGTCTGGAGAGGGCTGACTCTGCTCACAAGATGGTGTTTGTGGGGGAATGGGGCTCCCCAGGGGCTCATTGCAGGGACACTAATCCCATTCACAAGCGCGCCCACCCTCTGACTTAATCCCCTCCCAAAGACCCCACTTCCTAACATTCCCATAGGAGGCTGGTTTTCAAGGCAAGAATGTGGGTCCACTTAAACAGAGAGATGGAGGTGGATAGTGAGCAAGTCCACCCCTCTCTAAGCACACACCCGTGCACACACACATCTGACCCTTCAAGTGCCGAGGCAGAGCTGGGGAGCCTTGAGCTCTCCCTTGGTCCCTGCTCCATCAGGCTTTCTCTACTCTGTATCCTCCAAGTGGGTACTGAGTGAAAATCTAACCAAGATGATCACAGTATTATACAAGTCCAGAGGAGCCCTGTGCTTACTATACCCTGAGAAAACCAGGAATGAGTCGCTTCATGAGCTGGCCAGAGAGTGGCTCTGGACTGGGGTACAGGTCTGCGGTGAGGACTGGCATAGCACAGAAGGCCTGGGTTCTGTCTCCATCCAGCTGAAGGAGCGAAGGAAGGCAGAAAGGGAGAGGGGGAAACAGAGAAGGAGGGAGGGGGAGGGGGGAGGGGGGGAAAGAAGACTGAGAGTGCCCCAATCCCCAAGGGTCTTCACGGGGCTACTGAGGAACTGCCTCTCCCCTGGGCAAGTGCTCAGAGCAGCAGCTTGGGTGCTACTGAGACCCCCTTTCACCAATGACACTGACGGGGCAGAGCCAGGAGGTGGGGGTGATCAGTTAAGGTGAAGATGCCACAATGTCAGGAAGATAGTTTTTGTTTACATTTTAAACTTCTTTCAGTTTTATCCATCATGGATAGAGAAAGACCTTGTTAGAAAAAGAAAGTACTATTTACTTTTCTGTCTTTCTAGGCAACTAAGTTAAAATAGATTTTGTTTGCTTTTCACGACTCAGTTATCACTGAATATTGGTTAAGGCTTCCTAATGTATCAGGTGGAATGCCCCCCAAAACAGGATGCCTTCCAAGCTACTCACAGTAGCTGAAATTCTCTCTGGTCTCCATATTTGAGACTTTAATCTCTTGTTAATTCTTTCTTTCTAGATAGTTGAGAAACTAGATTTATGTGGGTGAAAATTCTTTTCCTTTCTTCTAGACTGCAATCTGTCGAACAAGATAAAGAGGGTGAATAGGGTTGTCTGCGAAGGATGTGTCAACATGACAGGAGGGCAGGAAGCACAGGATATTTACAGTAGGTATTTTGTGGTATTTAAGCATCTTTTTCACTTCATCATTCAACAAATATTTATTGTGCTCCTACCAACTGCCCAGGCTCCAGTAGCAGACAGAACCAAGTGCTCCATCCTCTGAAGCAGTTTTTGTGGGAGCTCTTCCCTGTGGTCTGAAGGGAGAAACTGCTAAGGAATTAGGTTGGAGGGAGACAAATATGGCATGTGTGCTTTTCGCATTTGCTTCAGAAGTCTGCATTTAGTTTAAAAATCTTTTGGGCCACGCATACACTCCTTCTAAATCCACCCTGATTCCCTCCTGACACCCCTGGGCCTGGGCAGCCTCACTATAATCACCATTGTTGGACAAGCACCGGGCAGATGTTTCCAAGACAAATTTCACAAAGAGAATTTCCTGTCTACTGGGATGTTCTTCCTCCTTCACTTTTTTCCTTTTATTTGTTTAACAGCATTTACTTAGCACCAACCAGGTGCCAGATCCTTAGCTAAGAACTATAATACGAAGTTCAGGAAGACTTTGCCTTCTCTTGAGAACTGGGTTGTGTGACTCGATTGTCACAATCCAGTGTATTGAAAATCAGGACCTAGAGATGTGCTGCTGCTCCAGGAGGACTGAGAACCCAGAGGGCAGGAATGTAACTAAGAGTGGGAAGAGTGGAAGAAAGAGGCAGACAATCAAGGAAGGCCTCTACTTGGAAGCCACTATGGAACTCAGTTTTAAAAGATGAGTGAGAACAGTGAGCCTCTTTCTTTGACATCTAACCACTGGTGCACTCTGTGGCCTCAGCGGCCCTGGAGCTGTGGGCCTGGAAGGGAACCAGGCAGCGTTTGTTCATGAGCACCTACTGTGCAGCTACGCACCAGCCTGACCCATGTGATCTGTGGGACTTCAAGTAAAACCAAGTTCTCTCACACACCCTCAGCACCTGAGTCTGTTTCAGATTTAAAACTAGAGGCTTCTGACTGTTCTGTCCCCTGGCTTGCAACAATTTGTACTCAGAGCTGAGCTAAGTGTCTCTGTAGCTTGTCTCCTTGCTGAAGTATGCAATGTCTTTGTGAACTGTTTTCTTCCTGTGTTGCTTTTGTGAAGAAAAGTGGCACACTCTCCTCCTCACAGTGCTGTAGCAGAGGATGCTCCAGCCTGACACCCTGGTCTCTTCTCACCCTTCCCCAAGTCTGACTTTTCCCACTTATTATAGCAAGCAAGGCTGGGTTGGGAACCCACCTGCCCTGCCACTGCCCTAACAGCCTCCGGGTCCTGGCCCAGGGGAAATCACCTTGGAGCAGCAGACATTTGGTGCAGTCGGAGAGCTCCCACTTCTGCCACCCTGCAGGCACAGACTTGCGCAGCTGCCTCACCCCGCTGACCCTGTTTTCTCCTTCACAAAGCGCCTTAAGATGAGCTTTGGTCCCGCCAGCTACCTCTTTTCTTTTCTTTTTTCTTTGCTTTGCTTTGCTTTGCTTTGCTTTGCTTTGCTTTGCTTTGCTTTTCCTTTTCCTTTTCATTTTCCTTTCCTTTCTTTTCTTTTCTTTTCTCTTCTCTTCTTTTCTTTTGTTTTGGTTACAATAGATGGAGACTGACATGGCATACAGATCCCTACCTGTAATCCCAGAACTCCAGAAGCCTGAGACAGGAGGATGGCAAGTTCATACTCAGTGGCATCAACTCAGTAACTTAGTGGGATCTTCTCTCAAAACAAACAGAAAGGGCTGGGAGATGTAGCACTGTGTGAAGGCCCTGGGTTCAACCTCAAGTGCAGAGAGAGAGAGAGAGAGAGAGACAGAAAGACAGAGAGAGAGAAAGAACAGAGTGCTGACCATGGCTCCTCTGATGGTCATAAACGCATCCTTGGGCAGCCACAAGATAATCAGGCCTTAAAGAGATGGAGCAGTGTCTAGAAGTCCATAGCCAAGGGGGTCCCTCAGAGGCTGAGATGTGTATGCTGTGTCCCAAGTCACTTCCTGGGGTGTGACTCAGTTTACTGGTGTCTCTGTAGTGCCCCTTGCTGCTGTACCTATCCCTACCCCTCTGCCTCTCTGCCTCACACTGCTTCCTCCTTAGTCCCTGCACTGACTTGTCCCATTATCATATAGTCCAGGAGGCCCAGCCCAGCCCATATCTGTCTCCTGCTCAAAGAGCCTCCCAAGCCCAGCTGTGCTGGAGTCACTGTCATAGCAGCAGCACCGTGCTTAAGGCACTGCCAGGCTGCTGGCCTTGGTGGGGATGAGGGCAAGCACCAGTGAGTGACAGAGTAGGCTACACACTGAGTTCTGGGGTCTCTACCCCACCCTACTCTGCTTCCTGCTTCTCCTCACCCATGCATGGCGCCATGCCCCCACCTCCAGTAGCACTCCTGACCATGCACTCTCAGTCCCTGCTATGATCTGTCTCCCCCACCAAGAGACTGAGCAGGTCCAGGCCCCTCAACTACAGCAATGCTCAAATATATTACATTTAGACAGTGAGACAAAGTATTCAAAATCAGAACCGCCCTGGAAAATCCAAGCACTGCTGCGGTAGGGAGACAGATATGAGTGGTGTGTGGCTGGGTCAGACTTCTTCTGAGAGCCTCAGTCGACCACAGGAGGCTGGGGCCCAGGAGGCTGGTGGCTCCTGCAGAGAGATAAGGGCTGAGTGGGGAGAGGTGCTGTTCCCGCCCAGAGCCTGGAGCAGCAGGCCCCAACTGCGACTCAGTTCTGCTCAGTTCCTGTGGCAAGCTCAGCTTTTGGTTTTTGGCTTTTGCACGCAGATAGACAGAGGAAGACCCTGCCCCTCCTCTTCCTCTGCCACTGGTCTCTGTGCTATGACCCCTCTGCCCTAAAGGTCCCAAGGGGTCACAACTTGACCTCTGTTAAGCTCACAATGTAGACAGGTTTTCTCATTCCACAGCTGGGAAAACTGAAGCCTTGGGGAAGTTGCGGGGCAAATGCAGAGGCTGAGACTGCCAGGAGAGGTTGGATCAGTGAAGGCCTAAGGGAGCAAGGGAAGCAGGGTGGGTGGGGATGGTGACAGGAGGCTCCTCAAAAGCTGTGAAGGCAAAAGGTGTAGAAGTGATTGGCTGTACTTTTTAGTTACTGAAAAATAAAAGGATGAGAAAAACTCAAGAAATGTCTCTGTGCACATAGTGTATAAAAACATGTAGAATGAACTTAAAGCATAAACTTTAAAATTCCTGGCAGTGGTTGTTCCTAACAAAATAAACTAAGGAAACATCTAAGGAAACTGATAGTTCATCTTTAAAACCAAAAAGAGGGTGGAGACAAATGTGACAAAATGTAAACTATTAAAAACAAATTCTTATTAAATTTTTTTCTATTTCTAAACACTTTGTAAGCTTGAAAATGGAAGCCATCCCGTTAAATGTTTTAAAAGCATTGCTATTCTAAAACTCTGTGCTTACTCAGAGGGGCTGACCTTGTGACGGCCCGTTGGAGGAGCAGGGCATGGGGGAGCCTTGCTGCCTTCTGCTCTTGGTCTGAGGTATGTCCTTGTCCCTCCCAGCCCCACTGTCTAGACTGCTCACAGGAGCTCACACCACCTCTTCCAGCAAGCTGTCAGCCCACAGGACTCCTATGTTATCACCCCCTAAAAATACACTCCCTAAAATACACACCCTCTCTTCTCCTCCAGAATAAATCATATACCTTGGCACTTCCTCTCAGCCCCTAACATGATCTGTCCCTTACTTTAAACTCCCTAAATTCTAGCTGCTGGACCAGCCTGTGTAGTCACCGTGTCCGTCAGCTTCGCACTGCTGTAACAAAATATCTGAGATCAGCAGCTTCAAAGAAGAGTGGTTTATCTGGCAGCACGGTTTTGGAGGCTCCAGGCAGTCTGCTGTTGGCTGTTGAGCCTGCGGTAAGGCAGCTCATCCTGGTGCGAGCGTGCGTGCGTGGGGGGAAGCTGCCTGCCCTCCCAACCCCGGAGCTGAGAAGCAAGGGAGAGGAAGAGAAGGGCCAGGGTCTTCAACCCTTTCCAGGGCCTGCCTTCAGCAACCTACCTGCTCCCTCTACGCCCTGCCTCTTACGGGCTCTCGCTTCTCCCAGCAGTGCCCGCAGAGCTGCAGCCGTAACAGACGGGCTTTTGAGGATCTACTTCAGATCAAACTATAGCAGTCATCTGCCTTCATAAGTTCAATATTCTTTATTTCATTTTATTTTTATTTTGTCTTTTTGAGACAGGGTCTTGCTATGCAGTTCAGACTGGCCTTGAGCTCACTTTTTTTTTGGCCGGACCAGGGTTCGAACTCATGACTTTGCACTTGCCAGGCAGGCACTTGTGCCACAGAGCTATCTCCCCGGCCATATTCTTTATTTTATTAAGTGCTTGGGTGACTTAGAGAATAAATGAAAAGAGAGGCCACATCTTTTATTCACCATAATGTGTAATATAGGACTAGGCTTAAAATAAATTCAGCAATTCCTTAATGGGTGAATAAAATCATTCAGAGGAATTTTCCCCTATGTTAAATTGAAAATTATGCCCATTTTATTTTTTTAAAATTTTTTTCTTAGATAGAGGGCCTTACTATGCAGCTCAGATTCATAGTGATCCTCCTGTCTCAGCCTCCCCAACACTGGGATTACAGGTGTGCACCACCACATCAGGGCCAGCATGGCATGTGGTACTGGGGATCGAACTTAGGTCCTTGCACTTGCCAGGCAGGTGCTCAGCTATCTCCCCAAAGGCTTGGTCAGTAGAAATATATATATATATATATATATATATATATATATATATATATATATCAATGTAGTTTGATTACCTTGTGCTCTTATGTATTGTATTCCTCTAAAAATATTATTCTGATCTGATACTGATCCTCCATGTTACAAAAAAAGACTGAAAATCTTTGTACCCCAATATTTACCTGGGCATGCTGCTTTTAAGAATAGTGATGATGATCCCCAGACTATTCTGATAAAGGTAGTGACAGAAAAATGGTGATGTTCTCCAAAATGGAGAGAGTATGACCTTTTCATTTCCATCCTTTCTACCTCCTGAACTGCAGACACAATGGCTGGAACTCCAGCAGCTACCTTGGGCCTTGGGATGGAGCTCTCAGATGCCACTACAAGATCGAAGCCTCAGTTTTGCCAGGGTTGAGGGCAGCATCAGGCTGGAGGGACTAATCCAGATTTCTTGAATACGAGAAGGGAATAAAGTTCTAGTGTACAGAAGCTGTTGTCACTCCAACTTCTCTGTTACTTGCTCTGGACCTAAACCAAGCTAAAGCAGCAAGCCTTTCTGCAGATAAATTAGAAATGCTGATGTTCATCTGAATACCTTTCCAGAATAATCCAATATCCTAAAGAAAGAACCGTTCTTATTTATACAATGTCTCCTAGTGCTGGACTTTGTATCTAAATGAAGCTGAGTGATGTGGGAACATAGTTTACTCAGTTTCCATTTTTGATACAATAAATGAATTGATAGCTTTCTGAGAATTTCAGTTTTCCACTACTTATCTAGTCTACTCTGGTCTCCCTCAAAGAAAGAACAGATGTGAATAGCCTAGCTGTGTGCCCCCAGCTCTTAATTTATGGTAGTGGGAACTACGTATATATGTCCTAAATACCAAAACATTTTTAAGGTTATATTGTAAAAGCTATAGAGCAGCAGCTCCTGTCCTCAGAGGTGGCTGTGGTATAATTGGGCAACACACAAGCAATGAAAAGACAAGCGCACACAGCACAAAGCACAAGGATGATGCAGCAGCAAGTGACCTGTGCTTTGGAAGCAGGAATAACTATGGTTTTTGGAGGAAGAACAGGGCTGTGACAAAACGCGTAAAGAGCAGTAATGGAGAGAGGATGAGTGGTGCGGCAGGCTGACCAGCTGGCCATGCAGAGCACTATACATGTCCAGGTAGGATTCCACCCTCCATTTCTCCACATAGCTTTGGGGATGCTTCTGCTACCGCACACATCACAGGAGCGCAGTGGTCACTGAAAGCCATCTGAGCGCAGGAGCAGTGAGTTCAGCATAACAAGCTTCTCGTATCCCAAGTAAAAAACCTTCACTGCATGGACTTCTAAAGTTCTGAAGAATGCATATCATCTCTGATAAATGTATGCTGGATCTTTAAACAGACTACTCCCAGATAGCGCTTTCTTTAAATATAGAAAGGGACTGGGAGTGTAGCTCAGTGGTAGAGTATGTACTTTATATGTGTGAGGACCTGAGGTCCTGAGGTCCTGAGTTCAATTCCCAGTTCCAAAAGAAAGCAATGAAGATGAATCATAATTACTATAGAATGGTTTTAAAAGCCCTAACTAAGCATAAAAAAAATAAGCTCTGTCCCTCAGCCCAACAGCAATTTTCCTGTGAGCCAAAGGCCAAAAACAGCACAGCTGGCTTGGGGTAGAAGGACAAGGAAAGGGAGATGAGAAGTCCCAGGCTGACGAAATGAAAGCCAGAGATGCATCTTTTGCTCTTTTCTGGCCCTAATAAAAACTCCCTGATGTGGTTGTGTGGTTGTGCTGGTCTCTTGTTATGGACTCTGTCTTGGACCCCTCTTATGGGCTGGGGGAAAGAACAGTTGCTCCCATGAGCAGCAGGTGGGGGGCGGGAGCTGGGCCCCTCTCTGTGCCTCTAAGAGTCACACAGCCTTTTGTGGCCCTAGGATGACATTTTGTTTGTATGAATAAGCTTTGGGGGTCACTGCTGCCTTTTTGGAGCCAGGTCCCCGTTTTGGCTTGGAAAAGTGCTGCTTTTCTGATCCCTCGCAGCGCCTTTAAGTTGTCAGGTCACCAGCTCAAGGAGAAAGGGTCATCAGCAGCTGTGAAGAGGAGACACAGACGAGGAGAGTAGGATGCGTGTCCCTTTACTTCTAGCCAATTACTAGTATGATGAGAAGGGGCTTGGGAAACTCAGTTTACCCCTCTAGTTGCTGTAATATATGGAGAGGTGCAGTGGTAATAACGGGAAGGCTTGTGGTCAGATAAACTTGGATCCAGTGTTTGCTCCTGGCCCTGCTGGCTCATACCCCAGGAGGGTCGTTCAACCTCCCCAAGCCTCAGTTTTCCTCTTGCAAAATCAAACTAAGAACCTGCAGGAGGTAGGTGACCAATGAAACATGGCAGTGTGGAGAGGAGACGCCAGGGAGCTGTCCTTCTGGGTCGCCATTAACTTGGCGAGATCATCACAGGTTAGGGTCTACCATACAGGCTGAGGAATCTGATGTCACATACCGTGGAGGCGCCCATATTTTCAGTGACTAATTTGTTTTTTGTTTTTTTGCCAGCTCAGCCCACTCTGAGGGTGGGGATGGGGGCTATGTGGTGCCAGGGATCAAATCTTGGTCCCCTGTGGCTGCCTGAGCTTGCCTAAGCAGGTGCTTTAGACTGCTGATCTATCTCGCTGGAACCAGTGACTAATTAATATTAATCTGACCCACAGAGACTGATGTGTAAACCAGAATGCCCAGAATGTGACTTACATCACTTGACCCAGCCAGGATGGGTATCAGAAATCTAGTTGGAAGTGTGGAAGCAGGGTCCTTGCCTGCCCTCAGGCCTCTTGAAGCAGCTGTAGACAAATTGCATTATCAAGGAAAGCTAAGGACAGAACCGACACATGCAAGAGAGCCATGGAAGCCAGGTCTGGAGTCCTGATCAAGCCACCTCTGAAGTCTGACTCCTTCAGGCAAATGGTTCTCCATTTGAGCATAGAGAAGGTCAGATGGCAAGCTGTCCAGGAGATGTGTGGCAATGGATAGGACTCTTGCTTTTCATAGTGATTGAGGGTGTTACCAGCACTTGGTTCACAGGTGCTGGGAATGAATATGGACTGTGCTACCTGGCAGAGAATTGTTGGGAGCCCTGCTATATGTCTGACTCACCATCAGTACTGCTGTACTGCTGTTTACCTTGGGCTAAGCAAGGCTTGAAGCACAGCTTTATGAGTCATTTATGGAGGTCATGGTCTCAGGTGTAGGAAGTGTGTGACAATTAACATTACATGGTGATTTAAATGGCCCATGGAGGGAGGGTGCAGGCGTTTGGCTAAACATTCTTCATGTGTGTGTGAGGGATTTCTGGATGGGTGGACCATTTGCTCTGTAGACTGGGAAGCAGATGGCTCTGCCCTAGGCAGATGGGATTTGTCTGCTCCTCAGAAGGCCTGAATAGACCTGAAGGCTCAGTGGGGAGAATTCTCTCTGCCTAACTCTCTCCAAACTGGGACAGCTGCCATCTACTACCTCAGTACTGGGACTTGTAGATTTGGTCCCTGTGGGGCTCCAGCTAGCAGTAGATCCTGATCCTGATAAAGATTTCCCAGTCTTTATAATCACATGAGCCATTTCCTCATAATAAATATATACTCTGTCATCTATCTATCTATCTATCTACTATCCATCCATTTTTCTTTCTCTGTCATCTATCTATCTTGTGCTTATAGCTATCCTTCTTTGGAGAACTTGGACCAACCCAGTAATGAGCCAGGAATGGAAAAGAGCTGAGGCAGCTGCATTCTGCCTCACATACAGTTCCTTCCACAATTCCCGCTTGGCCAAGAGAGCCTCTAGCCTGTGCCCACCCCCACCTTGCCTGTGTGTGAGGGTGGCAAGGCAGCTCCCCTGATATCCAGATAGGACAGGCCCACAACAGAGGACCAAGCTCCATGGCATGTGTGGCAGAAGAAAATGGGACCCCAAAGATGGCTATGTCCTCATTCCCAAAACCTGTGACTATTATCTCAATCAGCCATGTTAGTCAGCTTTCTGTCACTGAGAAGCTCAGCTTACAATTTTTTACTTATGGCCTGGGCTTGTCATGGTGGAGTGCACTGTGGTAGAAGGGCATGGCACAGGAAGCTTGCTCACCTCATGGCTGCCAAGAGAAAAAGCGATCAGTTTCCCCACATTCCCTTCAAGGCCACGTCCCCAATGACCTAATTTCCTTCTGCCAGGCCCACCTCCTGAAGGTGTCACTGTCTTCCAACAGCTGCACAAGTTGGGAACCAAGCCCTTTTGTGGGACATTCAAGATCTAAATTTCAGCAAGGGCACAGGGGTCTCAGAGATGTGATTAAGGATCCTAAGATGGACAGAGTGGCCCAATGTAATCACAGCTCCTACCGCATGCCAGATAAGGCTACGTGATGAAGAGACCACCAGCCAAGGGCTATAGGTGGTCCTCTGGTTCAGGGCAAGAGAAGGAAGTGGATTCTCCCCCTCAGAGTCTTCACAAGGAAGCAACTTCAGTGGTTTTAATGCAGAAACTGGGTGTTGACTTCTGACATGCAGAAATGTCAGAGAACATGCTTGCATTGTCTGGAGTCAGTAAGTGTGTGATGATTTGTTAGAGCAGCCGTGGGAAACTGAAACACAAAGGTATGCCTGAAAGGGAGTTGGCTGGTATATGTGAATGTGCTTAACTGAGGTAGACCCTCACTCTGCCTTACACACATACCCAAGCACTGTGGGTGTGAATAGGCTCTATTTTTCAGGAAAGGCTCAGTATTTTGTCAGAAATAGCTCTCATTTCAGAAACTCACATCACCTATGACAAAGCCACTGTGATAGTGAGTCAAATCAACACTAGATTGAGTTTTTCACTCCACATTTATGATAGGTGTCAGCACCTCATCTATTAGGACTCCTCCTAAGTTGGCTGCACCAAGTGTCACATATTGTTGTCAGCTTTTGCCACAGTGCCACAACACCTGAGGCAAGCTTATGAGAAGGAAGAGTACATGTGGCTCATGGTTTCAGACGTTTCAGTTTTGAGACTTTTAGCCCCTGGCTGGGGACCTGTGCTGAGGTAGCACATCATGGTGGAGCATGGAGCAAGGCAGAGCTGCTCACCTTTCGAGTCATGAAGTGAAAGCGACATGGGACCAGGCCCTCACAGTTCCACCTCAGGCATACTGCCAGAGGCTGATCTCCTCCACAGGCCCAACCACTATGGGTTCCACCACCTCCCAGGAGTGTCACAAGCCTCCAACACCTAGGCGTCTATGGGATGTTCATGAAGGAAAGAACAAGTGAAATGTTACAGAATAGAGCAACAGCCCTGGAAAAATACTTAGGACTCCTCTATAGTCCTGACTATCTAGAGGCTGGAGCAAGGAGAGGAAAGATTGTATGCCAAACAGGCACATTTTACGTATTTTTAAAAAATAATGTGTTTTAAAAATATATTATCTGTGTGATAGAAGAGAATTATCTGTTGTCTTTTCTCCAAAACATTACATAAACTTCCTCTTATGAAAAGAGGACTGAAAGAACTACTGAAAGTAAACACACTATTCTGGAAAAACACACATGAAGTTTCACTCTTCTACTGAAATGTAAGAGATTATGGAGTCAGGTTGTGATAAAAGGAGGATGAGAAACACATTAATGAGGATTCAAATGCCTCTGGGTGAAACCTGAGGTTGCTGAACTGAAGGCTGCCACCAAAAACCATGCTGAGACAGGAGAATCATGTCTGGGTATCCAAAAGGGGCTTGGTCCAGGGCCTCCAGGAATATCAAAGTTCTCAGGTCCCAGGTCCCTTACATGAAGTGGCACAGCATTTGCATAAATAAATTTGCATGTAGTTAATATCAACCCTCAGTTGCCTCTTAAACCTAATACAATATAAATACCAGGTGAATAGTTATTACAGCATATTGTTTAGGGGGCAGTGATAATGAAGTATTTTCAGTATAGAAACAATTGTGGGATGGGAGGCTAATATTTTCTTTTTTTTTTTTAATTTTATTTATTTATTTATTTATTTATTTATTTATTTGCTTGTTGTGTTTGTTTGTTTCTTTATTTATTCACTTTGTGGCTGGCTCAGCCTGCCCTGGTGGTGGCGCTGGCGCAGCATGTGGTGCCGGGGATCAAACTGCAGTCCCCGCAGTTGCCTGAGCCCTCCTAAGCAGGCGCTTTAGACCACTGAACCATCTCGCCGGCCCAGGAGGCTAATATTTTCAATCCAAACTATAGAAACAGAATTCCTGAATATGAGGGTTGATTATGTTTCATTCTACTTTGGGCTTATGCTTTACAGGGTCCTGAATATCAAGCTCATGCACACAAAACGGACATGCCACCAAACACAGAGAGAGCTTAGTCACCAGTGCATGGTATTCAGCGTTGCAAGCCCAACTTGCAATGTTGAACGTTTATTCTGTGGACACCAGTGTTTGGGCTCCAGAGAGGTGTTTCCCCTGCCTACTCCTGCCTATAATATTTTCAAAACAAAGAGTGACTGCATGTGAGTGAAATGAAGTTGCTAGGTTATATCACTGTTGTCATAGCTTGAGGTTTTTGCAAGGGGAACAATGTAATACAGGACACATTTTATAAGATTATTTTATGGTAGTCACTCTCACCCTAAGAATCATATACAAAGAGTGCAGGAAATCTTCCACATACTAACGACCAAAGAATCCAGCTGAGGGCCTGAATCATAACATCCTGCATAAGTCCAGCTGAAGATTGAGAGGCCAGAACAATGCCTCCCACAAGTCCAACTGAAGGCCACAACAATTCTCATGCAATCCTGTCTCATGTATCTGTGCTGGGAAGGCCCAAAATTCAGTGGTGGAAGCTAGAAGGTCTGTGCCAGGGTGATGAAGGATCTGTGCCAGCAGGCTGAGGGAGCTGCATTGGAGGCAGGAAGTAACGTCAAGTTAAGAACTAGAGCTCTCCTAAAAAGTATCACAGCCATCCTTAGCAGCAATGAGATCCTAAGCTCCTTAAAAAATGAGGGAAACTATGTTCCCATCAGGGAAGACAACATGACAAGCTTCTCCAGAAGACTGAGTTGTGCCCCATCTTCCTCTCTGGAGCCAAGAAGCAATGTTCCAGGTGAGGACCAGAGCTCCCCAAAATGAACTATAGCCATTCTCAATGGCAATAAAATCTTGAGCTCCTGCTCCAACAAGAGTAGCCAAGTTCATCAAGAAGACCAGCATGACAAGGTCCCCCCAGTACAGCCCAGGAGAACAAGCAGCTTCCAACAGCTCCCCAACAGATTCTCCAAATAGCTTCCCTAATAGCCTCTCTCCTTCTTCAGTTCTGACTCTGATGCTGCTGGCATGCTGTCCTTTTACACCCAGCACCATGGTAGTTCAGTTCAGCTGCGTGTACCAAGTTGACCACCAGTTGGTAATCTACCACAACTGGCAACCTGGACATGGACACTGCTTTGGCAGTGCAGGAAGATCTAGGCAGCAGAAGACATAGGTAAAAGACAGGCTGGTTAATGTTAGGTCCTCCTGCTCAGCATGGCCACACTGGATTGCTGCACAATGCAATGCTGTGTACAGGCAGTGGCCATTTTCCTTACTTCTCTTTGGATTCACATTTGTAGCCCCAGAGGCCTTCACTGGAGCAGTATTTCCCAAGTGCCTTAGTTATTTTTCTTGTTACTAAGACAAAATACCCAGCACTCAAAGTTAGAGAAGGTAAGATTTATTTAGCCCACAGCTTGTAGAGGTTTCAGTCCATAATCAGCTGGCTCCAAGACAGGGTGACATGGCAAAGGGGCATTGCAGAGAAGAAACAGTCTGTGGCAGGGTCAAAGATAGCATAGTGACCACAGCTCTTTCTGTCCCTACTATCTTGTGCAGGTTACTCAAGGCAGGTAGCACTCAACCTTAATCCTAGAGCCCTTGATCCTAGCACTGTTCCATGAATTGATCTCAGCTTCACATACTCTAGATTGAGCCACCTTGGATTGTAGAGAAAGCTTGGTAGTCTAAGCACCTGCCTGGAAAGTGGAAGAACCTAGGTTTGATCCCCAGTACCACATGCCATGCTGACCCATCTGACCCCAGATTTGATAGTGCATGCCTGTAATCCTAGTGCTGGGGAGGCTGAGACAGGAGGATCACTATGAGTCAGAGCTGCATAGTGAGACCCTGTATCAAATAAATAAATAAATGAGTAAATAAATAAATAAATGACGATTTTTAAAATTTAGATTCAGCCACCTCTAAAAAAGCCTACCCATAACCGCATGAGGCTTTGAGGAGATACTCTAGATACAAGCCATAACACCATGGTTACATAAGCCAGTCTTGAAAAATTTTGTACTTTTAAATATTACTGTTAAATTTGTAAACACAATCAACTCTCATTATTTGCAGTTTTATCAAATCACTAAAAACCCTGAATGAGTGAACACTGAGCCAGTGCTCGTAGGGGAAGCACAGGCCTTTCCTGAGTCTCTGCTCACACTTCATCAAGTAATCAAAATACAATTTTGTTGTATGTGTTTTGATACCTATACTATATCAATTATTGATGAATTAGCAGTAAACTTGTGGCCAACAGCACAACACAGGCCCACAGGAAGCTTAGGAAATACCCATGTCTTCTCTGCATGGCCCCGTGTAACTTCACACGCTGAGGGACACTCGACAGCACTTCAGGGCTATGCGCACTTGTGTCATTTGTTCTGTTTTTGCAGAACAGGCCTTGAGTGTGCTAGGTAAGTGCTCCACTACAAAGCTACATTTCCTGTCCGCTTTGGAGCCATTTTAAACTTTGAAATTGCTCACAAATATTACCAAGGTAGTGGAAAATGAGGCACTAAACAAAGGAAAGAATACTCGTGAACTGTGTGAAAGCAAAAACAAGAAGGCAGTGTCAGCACGTCCTACCCCAGCTGGGAATGTGCAAGGAGCCTTTGCTGATGGTAGGGTCACAGATGAGCCTTAGTGAGCCAGCCAGTCAGCAGACAAGGGCTCCAAGCAACCAGCACCAGAAACGTGGAGCTAGCTGTGACTCACGGAGAGGGTAACAGGCCTGTTACGTCACACTAGCTGGGTGGGAGCACCAAAAGTGAAGACAGCTTTGTTTTTACAAAGAGGCAATATAATTTAGTGCCCTCTGCAGTACGGTATTAAGGAATTTCATCATTATTTACATGGGTTTGATCTAAAATATTCTCATGTATTAATTATAACTCACAATTGGGCTTTTAACTGCAATCGATTCATTTTGGGGCTTAGGACATGGCTCAGTGGAGGAGACAGCATTCAGCATTTGCTAGGTCCTGGGTTCTCCCTAGCTCTTCAAAAAAAGAAAAATATTTCAGAAGAAATAACCTTTAAACACATACATAATCTTAATTTTAGCATTTTCTCTATACTTCTGGGAAATTTAAATATTGTGCACTTTAATATGGTTACTTTTATTATTTAATTCTAAAGATCACTGCTGCTAATGGAAGCAAATTACACAACATCTTTATATGATAATATAATTAATGATGTTGCTAAAAATTAAGAAAAATCATTTTACAAAATAAATAATGTAATAATATGTGAATTATGTTTTTAATGTTCAAATCTTTTCTTATTTGAATTAATTTTTTAACTGGCACTGTAAAACAGAGCTCATCTGTGTGAATGGTGTAACATGTTTTCAAAGGTGTATACAACACGTAACGTTGAAATCAGGTTAGACACAAGCATCTTCTCCAACGCTTATTATTTCTCTATGGTAAAACATTTCAGAACCATCCCTTCTAACTCTCTCTGTACATGTCTTGCTCTTCTAGACATTGTTAGTCCATCAACAAAAGACCAGGCATGTCCTGTGATGATCAAATGCAGATGTTCTTGGCAATTGGTGGCTCAGAGTCATAACTTTTTAAGTTATTTTAAAATTTTGGTGCTATGAAGATAAATTTATCAAGGGAGAGGGCAGAAGCATTACTTAGCATGCTTGGCTTGACTTATCACCAATCCACAGTCGACCCTGCAGTACCAGAGTGCAGTCCCCTGCCCAGACGCCATCCTGCCATCCCCAGCCAGAAGCAGGCAGAGGGCAAGGTTCACGGTGTCTGGGAATCTGCAACTCCAGAGAGCAGCCCCCACTCAGCAGGTATCCCGACAATCTGATCACACCTGGCCCCAGCCATAGCAAAACAGACAGGAGGATCACACCACTCAGAGATTCCCAGCAGAAGTGCTAAGCATGTCCCGAGCTGGAAAAGTAGGTAGAGGGGAGGGCTTCAGAAAAATTCAAGGTGACCCTGACTGTTGTAGCAGGGGGGCACCTTACCAAGCTGAACTGCTGCTGCACAGACTGAGAAAGCAAGCCTCTGGCACCCACCCTGAGAAAGCATAGCAGACTCCACCGAGGAACTGCATCCAGGTCTGGGGCAAATGCCCTGTCAGCCTAAGCATAGCAGGCTCCAGGCACCAGAACATGTCTGTTCCAAAGCTCCCACCTCCCTTGGTCGCAACAAGAAACCTCTGTCCAAAAAGCTCAAGGGAAAACACAGCCCACTTTCTGGAGTCAAGGTGCTGCCTCTGCCTGCCTGTAGAACTTGGGGCTGTAGCTATCTGAGAAAAGATCCCACATGAGGGAAGACTGTGGGACGCCAAGAGGAATCTGGGTTCTGCTTACATTTTCTAGTTTCTCTACTATCTAGCTCTGTGACCTTCAACAAGCTCTTTAACCTCTATGGGGCTCTGTTTCCTCATTTCAAAAACAAAAGGCCTGTCTTAGGTAATTTTTAAGATCCCTCTTGCTCTGCAACTCTACGCAGACTCCTTTACCAGAGAGATTCTTTCTGTGTGTCTTGGGCAATGGCCAGTGTCAGGATTACTTACTTAGAAAGGCAGTTGTTCCTTTGTTTGCTGGCCTGGTAGGGATAACCCAGACATTTTATGATGTCATGAGGGGACAGTGGCAGCCAGTGCTCTCTGCCTCCAGGGTGTCACAAACACTGGCTCAGCTTCTCTGGAGGAGGTCACCCTACCCTTGTTATGCAGTCAGACACACTGCCTTCAGGGAAGCACTCACTCAGAGAAGAACTGCTCCTTTGACAGAACAAAGTCCTATCAACTATGGTGGTATTCTCTGAGTCCATAGTGGGGTCCAATAATTTTAGAGGGTGGGGAGATAGCTCAGTAGAATAAGTGCTTGCCTGGCAAGTGCAAGGGCCTGAATTCAATCCCCAGTTCTGCCAAAGTAATTAATTAATTAACTAATTAATTAATTAATTAAATATTTTACTCAGCTCTCTGTTATTTTCTAAATTGCCTGAGATAAGGTTTACTCTGGCTCATCGTTATGAAATTTATAGCCCGTGAGTGAGTGGGCACATTGCTTTTGTGGCTATAGGTGGGTTGGGGACAGAGGGTCATGATGGGACCTTGTGGCAAGCTAGGCCATTCACCTCATGGCAGCCAGGGTTCAAAATAAGAGAAGCAGCTCCAGGATCCCACATTCCCTTTAAGGGCACCCAGTGCTGAAAATCTCCCACTCTTCCCAGTGTGGTCAAAGTGAGGACCAGGTTTCTAACACACAGGCCTTTGGGGAACAGTGCAGATTGAAACTATAGCACCATGACTTTTATCACTAACTTAGCTGGTAGACATTTAACTGGGATAATTATACCTGCCACCTCACCCAATGACTGTGAGAAGAAAACTAGTTCATAGAGAGCTTTCGACAGTGCCTGACACATTGTAACTTCCCATGAATGTTAGCTGTGAGTGCCTGCTTCAGGCTAGGTGTCTGCCTGGTGTTCAGTAGTCAAGAAACAAGAGCAGCTCCCTCAGAAGCTATAGATGTGAGGTCACCACGAAGAGTCATGCAATACAGGAAGAAGTAAAGTTGCAGTGGGAGGATGATGGGAGAGATTGATCCTTTGGCCAAGAAGGTGAGGTGGATGCCTGTGCCTGTCTCACCCCTCTCTCTTCAGGCTGCACAAGTGAGTCCAGTCAGCCACAACAGTGACCTAAGGTCACCCACGATCAAGTGAGGACAAGTGACCTAAGTCTGGCCAATCAGAATATTCCATCTTCCTGTGGATAGCCAGTGGCTCAGGGGCAATACCAGGCATGCACAGCCACAATGAAAAAGCTCTTTGTGACCTTCAGCAGGCCTGTCAGTGTGCAGCTCTTCCTTCTTTGTCGGTCAGCCTTCAGGATGAGGCACGCCTGGCATTCCCAATGTGAACAACTAACTTTAGTCAGAGAGAAACTGAACCTTCGTCTCTACAGAGGAAGGAGGGGCTGAAAGAGAGGGAGGGCACAAGTGTAAAGAGAGCATGGGACAACAACATTCCCTGGACCTCTGGATCCAGCAGCACCTGAAGCTAAACATCTCCCGTGTCTTGAAGCAATAAGATGTCCTTATGCCTGAGTTCAGCTCTCCTGGGCTTTTGGCATTTGCAACCCTTATCCTTTGCTAACACAAAGTTTTTTGTTTATTATTTTTACTACAGAAAGTCTTATAAAAGAGAAGAATATGTGAGTTGGGCCTTTCAGACATACAGGAATTCTTCAGACAGAAAAAATAACCAATTAGTCTTTGGAATAAAGGAACAAATTGTAAGTCTCAGGAAATCTTGATATTTCTTGAAAGTCATGACTTCTATTTTCATAACACCTTACATAAACACCTTATAATAAACATTTCAGATATTTTCTCTACTGAAAAGATACAATAGTAATTATAGAACTTATTGCTAGGAGAAACTGTACAGGACTTGTAGATTTTATATTTCAGTAACAAACTATGTGACAGACATTTGAATACAGAAAGCATTGAAAAAGGGAAAATTAATAAAATTAATAGCAAATGTGATTAAAATTGAAGAGAACTATCATAAATACTGAGTTCTCATCCTCAAAATGAAATATTGAACTCAGAAAGGTTTTGTTATTGTTTTTTAAACAGGGTCTTGCTGTATACTTTGGAGTAGCTTTGAATTCACTATGTAGCTCAGGCTGGCCTTGAACTCAAGGCAATCCTCTTGCTTCAGCTTCCCAAGTGTTAGGACTACAGGTATGCATCACCACACCTGGCCGTGAACTCAGTATTAGTTGTCATATACAGTTGTCATACACATAATCCTGTTCTTTGTTTTGTGTCAAATAGCCCAGAAGTGGAAACGATGATCCCTGTCGTTGTGTAAGGGCCTGGGTTGAGTGGTTCGGTGTGCCCAAGAGCACCCTAGAATCAGGCACTGGGATGCATGTTGCTCTCTAAGCTTGTTCACTACTTAACAATGAAGATATTTTGTCTGTTGGCCCTGACTTCAGAGTATATTTTACTTTTCCTGGTTCAGACTTAGACCATTTCCACTTTTCTGTGGCAGGATTCATGGCTATATTTTCCCGTTGATTTCTTGTTTTCAGGGGTCCAGTCAGATGCCTATCCACATCAGGGCTCCTGGGGTCCTGAGGCAGCTGCTGGACCCACAGTGGGGCTTAATGCCAGTCCCACCATGGCTCACTTTCTCTCCTGCCCTTGGCCAAGGACCTCAGTGCTTGCCTTCCCAGGTACCCTTCAAGGTTCAGTGGCCTCGGCAGCCCGCCCTCAGCTCTGCGTAGCCAGTGCTGGCTCTGTCTCCACAGCATAGTCCACATGGCAACACTAAGGCACAGAAGTCATGCTCAGGTGGCAGCCAGGAGCCAGGCAGGTACAGGAGGAAGGCCAGAGGAGAACAGGGGCCTACTTGACCTCCTCTGTCCACTAGAGGCAAGAGCTTACTAGCTGCCACATGCACCACTGATTCTGTGTCTATCTTTCATCCTTGTAGCCCCAGGTCAGGGTGACAAACTAGCAGAACCAGGTCAGGGAAAGGCCAGAGTGTGCTGGGTCCCCAAGGTTGGTGCCTGAGACAGAAATAAACTGGTTTGCTACACGCAGGTGTCTCCCAGCTCTCAGGGGGCACATCTCTGTATTGCTGGAGTCTGATTTCTAGAAATCTCTTTTATTTTGTTCATTTTTATGTTTTTTAAGAAGGGAATAAATTTAGTTAGCAGTTGCTCTGACATGGCTAGATGTGAAATTCCACTTCTGGGTCTTCACTAGAAAGTGATTATTATTTTTATATTTTAGAAGTTTACAACATCTATGTCCTGTTTTGTAGCCATAATCGCAACCTTTTCTTTTTAGTAACAATCCTATATTTAAACAAATTTAGTACCCTAAGTCTTCTTATAATGCACTCTCTGTTCTTCTGTTCTTCACTTGAGTATTCCCCTAAAAGCAAGCAGGTCACTTATTTATTTCCAAGAAGGACTCAGGGGACTTATAGTCCTTGAACAACTTCCTGATTGAGAAGGTGCTTCAGCTTTTTATACTGAAGTGACATCTTGTCTGATTATCATTTTCTCAGTCACCTTTTCTATGTCATAAAGCGTGTCCTATTATCTTTCTTTGCTATCATCCTATTAACAACATTTTTAAAAATTTATTCATTTGGTACAGGGTTTTACTATGCAGCTCAGACTTGTAGAGATTCTTCTGTCTCAGCCTCCCCAGCACTGGGGTTACAGGTGTGTGCCAGCATGCCTGAACTCAGTCACCAGAGGTGGGCTTGGGGTGGGGCCAGCACAGCATACTGGACTGAGGATCGAACTCAGGTCCTTAAGCTTGCCAGGCAGACACTTAGAACACTATTTTGCCACATATTTTTTTTAAATGCTTAGAATTTTGTTACTTTTATGAACTTTCAACACATACAAAAAAAAAAAAAAAACCTGTACAACTTGCTGTTGAATTATGATAAAATGTGGGCTTGCTAGCACATAAACTGTCTTCAGCACTAGCTTCTGCTGTCCCTAGAGCTGCCTGAGGGCTTCTGCCCCAAACTCCCATAGGACATCACTATCTGATTTCCTTATAGATGTCATATCAATTATTCCTTAAGTATTGTATTAAATTTGCTTCTTTTTAAACACAATAAATGCAGATTCCCGAGCCCATTGCCCTCCGGTCTGATCCGTTTCACTGCAAGTCCCGTCTTCCCGCGCCTGCCGGGTTCCATGGCCTGCCTCCATCCTCCCACTCTTCCTGCCTGAGCTCCATTCCTGAGCATATCCACCATCTGGTCTGACCCATGCAACTGCAAGAATCCTCAACTCCAGATCCCAGCCAGGCACCACTGGAGGGGAACAAGCTTGGTGGATCAAGAGCAAACTCCCATAGGCAATAACAGCAGAACTTCATCAAAGTATAGAGATCGTTGCCATACAAAATGATAACGACAAGGAGTAAGATGCAGTCACAG
>PVKN010004175.1:0-34408 GCA_004027915.1 Capromys pilorides
TGTTGGGAAAAGAACAGAGCCAGATATTTCAGGAGGCGATTTAACAAGAGTTTTCAGAACAAAACTTAGTTACTTACAAGCTCAATTCAGCAGAGCAATTCATTTCATGGACCTTGATTGTTGTTGTCTCTAAAAGCTTTCTAATAGCTACTGCTCAGATCAGATGGAACACCGCAAATCTTTCTTCTCACTCACTAGGGCTGACAGGGAAGAAGGATGGCGTCCAGCCAGGGTCCTCCCACCTGTGCTTCTCTGAGGCAGCTGCAGCTCCTCTGCCACTGGCAAGGTCACTGTGGGTGACATGCTAGAGCTGGGCACCTGGGGCCCTGAAATAGTCAGTAGTCTCAGGGAATAAGAACACCATGTCCTACTGGCACCTGGAACCAAGCCACTTAAGTAGTCATGGAAGCCCCTTATTGAACTCTATTTGTTCAGCAAGAAAGGAGTCCCTAACTGCCATGGAGAGAGGAACAGATTCCAGTTTGATGGAACTGGGGCTGTTTTCTTGTTCTACCCCTGGGAGTTTTAGCACCTCCAAATCTGCCAAGATCAGGAGATAAACACACATATATAATTAAGTGTAGCTGTAAGAAATATTACTGCCACCTCTTCTACTTTGTCATCTAACATTTATATTTTGGCTTTGCAGGAAATAGTACTATCTGGCCACAGATTCAAAGCATTTATGGGATCCAAGGCATAGCACCCTGATCTCTCAGGATGTTGTCCCCTAAGCTAAGCCAATAAGTGAGCTTCTCTGCCCTGGCCACTGCTCTTCTCTTGGACCACCTGCTCCAGTCACCTCTGTGGCATGGTCCTCTTATTCCACTACTTTGGTATTAGGATGAGTTCTTTCATCAGAGGTGATATTTTGCCAAATACCATACTAATGTGATTCTGTTGGGCCTCTGATGATAGTGTTGACAGATGCATTCCATCCAGGCAAAGAAGGTAAATCTGTGTACAGGATATGTGTTTGTACTCTTGAAGGCAAAGCCCCCCTCTTCCAAGAGCTAGGGGGTTCCAAAGCTAAGTGACAGGCCAGTTCCCACAAGAACTGTGCCCTTTCCAGGGCTCGGTACTGTCCTCTGCTATTGGCAAGTCAGACACTCAGCTGCTGTGAATGCTAGAGGTCCCTTGGTGAGAGGGACTTCCTGTGCTAGTGACCTTTGGGCAATTATGGACACTGTACTTGAGGCCATGCAGCAAGTCACACAGTGGCTGGGCAAAGAAGTTGGTAGCAGCAAGGTGAGTATCCTGTCCTCCTGACTCCAGGACCCTTCCTCCACAGGGAGTGCTCACTGCTTCCCATATCCTCAATCATCAATAGCCCCACAGTCCTCACCCAGGCCCCAGCTTTCATCCACACGCTTGCTGCCCGGGGTCTCTGGTCATATCAACCTTTCGCTTCTTGGCTTTCCAAGTCTCCAACTGGTCAAATCAATTAGGAGCCACTCTCTGGGAGACTGAATAATTTGTATTTCAGCCCATATGTCCTCTCAAGAAAATCAGATTTTTTTTTCTAAGTTTCTGTCCACTGAGAGGTTGTTTTTCATCGCTGTGTTCCAGGCTCATTGCTGAGTAGAGTGGCAATGTGTTGGTCATCCATTTCTAGCTGGTGCCAGGACACAAACAAACTTAGCTGTAAACGAGCCCCACAGTTTTTCCTCCTCTGCTAACTGGTCTGAGGAAATTTCCCCTGAGGCCCTTTCTGTGGGCTGATGAACAGACTGTGATGTTGAGGGAATAGATACAATAAGAGTCTGAGTCTATTTAGATGCCTCCCAATCCACACAGGACTGATTTCACATAGAGACCTTCATTTAATAACAGAATGTTGCTGCATATACCTAAATCTATGATCAAGTAAGTGAGATAACTTGTAATTCATCAGGAACAGCTCAGGCTGCCTGCTTACTTGGTGTCCTGTGGGCAGACTCAGGGTTCATTCTTTAGCCAAAATATCTGATTAGCATCGAATCTTCCAGATAATAAAATGTAGTGATAGAGCAGTTCATGCCACAGCCTGGGCTTGCTGCAGACTCCTCTATTTCCATGGGACCCACCCTAACAGGAAGACTTCATGGGATACAGCGTCAGTGGGCCAAAATGGAATACCCAATTGTTTTTCCAAAATTCAAAGAGATCTTCCAGGTGCCGGGCTTTTTCTATGTAGTATCCAGTACAAAGCCGAGTAATTTAACTTTAATTTTGGCAGGGCTGTTGCACAGGGTTGTATTCCACATGAATCCCTAGGAATTTCACTGGGGTGTTCAGGTCCAGATCTTACATATGGTAGGGTTTCTCTTCCTCCCTCTGTCATACCCCTATGTTACAAAGGCTTCAAGGCTTCTTGCAGCATCCTGCTTACCAGGTCCAGTTCAGTGCAAGGGACCAGCATGGAAATCCTATAACATAACAAGCCTCCTTCAGAGTATGTTATGATAGAAAGCAGGAAAGCTGACATAACTCTGAAGATGGAGTGTGTACACCTGTCTCAGCTGGGTGAAAGTAAACTGCTTCTGATTATTCTTACTTAAATAGAATAGTCACTTTCGAAATGAATAGTGATATACCAAGGCGTCCTTGCCCTAGTCAAGGCAGTACAGCCAGGGCAGGAGCCGGGACCAACAGCAACTACTTAACCAAATTCAGGATGACCTATAGTCCTGAAGTAGGTACTTACCAGGGGTATGATTGAAACGATACCCCTTCTTCTTCTAAGGTTTGATGGTGACTCAAATCCCTACAGTACCCTGGGAAATATGGGATCCCTTTTGGTTTTCATTTTGGGCAAGTGGGAGGATGAATAACATCAGCTTTCCAGAGGCTTCCTTATGCCCTTCCTACCCTAATAGTTTTCATTTCGTGGGTCAGGGAACTAATGTGGGCATTTTGCAGTTGTCATTTATGACTATTCCAGCTACGCTGTAAAGACTCAAAGCAGTAACCACCTGCTCAGTCCACGCGTGTGCCGGAGGAGAAGAGAGCACCAGCCAAGCCTGTGTTCCTTTCCAGGTTTTTACAAGGCCTGACTCTGGCCCGTGGACCACGGAGACTTTTATCACCTCCAAAGACTGGCACTGGCTCAGAGTTAGTAGCCAGTAACCTCTGCCAGGTCTGAATATTCCCCTTTGTCTTGTGTCAGTCACCCTAGCAAATCGCCCTCAGGCACCTCTGGAGAAGGCCTGGTGGAAATGTTGAGGGTTCTTGTGGTCACATTCCAGGTTTCTTCCTGAAAGGGACCATAGCCTCTCCCTCAGTCAGCGGGTTCTTGGTGCATGAACTCCTTTACCTCAGAGAACCAGATAGGAAGGTTTCAATTATATAGACCTAGGCTGCTGGTAGCTTCTAGTCACTTGTGGCTAGCAAGCCCTAGAAATGTGGCTAGTCCCAGTTGAGATGCATTCACATGGGAAGTAGACAGTAGAGGTCAAAGCAGTACAAATAAATCATGTAAAAGATCTCACGAATAATGTTTTACACTAGTTACATGTTGAAATCACACATTAGATATGAATTCAAATATATCATTAAATTATTATCACTTATTGCTTCCTAGCTTTTAATGTGGCTATTATAAATTTGAAATTTACAAACTATGACTTGCGTTCTATTCCTGTTGGACTGTGTTTGTAGAGAGCGATTAGTCACCACCATAAATCCGTGTGGGCCAAGACAGTCTGCCTCCCATGGTGTCCTCTTGGCATAGGGCAATGGGCCACATTTTAGGCTAGTCAGTTACTACGTCCGGCTGTGACTGTTAACTCCAATTATTGCGATTAGTGTTAGAGGCCTCAACTCAACAGCAGAACTGCTCATTGTCATTTCTGGTCTACAGACAGCTATGCAGAGCTTTGCAAGGATGCTATGTTCTCCTTATTCATGAATTTTTCCAAATGCTTTTGTGAGAGGAGAGTACTATGGGTCTTAGGGGCAGGATTAAGCAAGGTACATATTATAGATATGTTTCCTATCACACTAAGAGAAACCCTGGTACATTCAGTCTCATTAGAATAGCACACTGTTCATCGAAGGATTAATTACTCAAGCAGGCAAACTATTACAGCCATTCTCAGGCCTCTTACACTACTATGTTACATTCTGAATCCCTGGTGAATTCGCCTTTATTGACAAATTCGATCCAATTAAACTACAGTTCATTTTCCGTGGTCTAATACTCTAGGAACCTATTCCTATAAATGTCCCAAAGTTCTCATCAGTACAAATGGAACACTTACCTCCTTCTGGGGGAGACCCTTCCATGTTTCCTCTGAACTGTAATGAGCTATAACTCTCATAATAAGCCTGGAGGCAATGAGATAACTCAGGCTAGACATTGAGGACAGCAGCCTACTGCCAGGCTGCTGTCCCATGGGAAGCCTTACTCAGGGCGACTAGGGCTTCAGGCATCCCAGGCATTTCATTTCTGTTATCATGACACTCTCAGGTCTTCCTTCCAACTAGCCCCCTTACGCTAGCACAAAGACACCGTGAGGTTGTATAGGTGTGGCACATTTCAACCCACAGGGTTATATTTCAGGTGTGATCCACAGCTATGACTTCTCAGAGGCTGCGTGAGATAAGGGATCCATCTAAGGTCTCCGCAGAAATTTTCTACTCTACACCTATATGTCTTGAGTTGGACATTCAAGGCTCAAAACTTCTCTCTCTCTCTCTCTCTCTCTCTACCACTCTCTGTCTTTGTCTACTGTCTCTAGCACACACACACACACACACACACACACACACACACTCTCAAGAATAGTCAGAAGTAGCCAATTTACTCTACAGTTATTGTATTTATCACTGTTGCCATCACAATTAATTGCTGTAGTTGTGTGCTGGATTAACTAATGGTTAACTTTAACACTCTGCTGAACTGAAGCGGCATGGTGCTGGGTATGGAAGACCTACCGAGGACTGTTGCCAACAGCATAAAAGCAGAACTGGAGGGGAAGACGGTATGCTGTTGATTCTCCTGCAGAAGCTTGTCGCACCAAGTTTCCTGGTATGAACTCAGCTGTTCTCATTGTCAGAGGAGTCCAGGTCCTTGCTGTCACTCAGGATGGGCTTCCCAGTGCAGATCCTTGATACAGACTGGCAAGAGACATGGTCATGGTTTTCAGCAGGACTTGCACAGGACATTGCCATGAGATCCAGGCCCTCAGCTGGATTTATTTTTGTTTTTTATTTTGTTTGTTTTTTACTAGGAATTGAACTCAGGATCTTGTGGGTATTTGTGTCACTGAGCTATATCCCCAGCTCCTCTCAGTTGGATTCTTTGAGTCTCTGGTGTATGGACAGATCTCCCATACTTCTTTCCATTTTACTCTTTTGGGTGGCTATTATAAAATAATTCTATGAATTATATGTCCTATATTAAATTCTCTCCCTCACAAGCCCTAACTACAAAAAGTCATTTGCTCACATAAATCTTGCCTTCCATAATTTCCTTCTCCACATCAACATTAGCAATGATATTTTTTAAAAATAAACTTTTTTGAGGGGCCAGGTTGGGACAGGTTCCTGGAATCAAACTCAGGACCTGACACTTGTCAGGCAGACACTGCACCACTGAGCTAAATCCCCACCCCAGTGATGATCTTAATGCTGCTTCACATCACACTGGTGTCCCACTTCCTCCCATTTATGTCTGTATTAAATAAATGAAAAACTTGGTCACAGAATATAATTTTGAACACTGTGTACTAGGACTGCTTTTTCTGATGACAACTATCGTATTAGTCAGGATCTTGGCAGGAACAAACACCTAATAGCAGATGGGTTAGGTGCAGATATCTCATGAAGAGATGACAGAACTATGAGCAAAGTTAAGAAACAGATGAAGACTCTTAAGGGACCAAGGACCTAGCAACTATGAAGCTGTCACAACCTGGAAGGCTGACAATAGAAGAAATAGACATGAGAGGTAGGGTTGTCGAGGAGGGGACAATGTACCAGGAGGTGCAGTCCACGCAGTGTCACAGCCATTGCCACAGACATGATACAAGGCCCCATTGTCAAGTCCTCTCAGAAGCCAGAGGGCAAAGGAACCCAGGAGGTGTTGACCAAATAAGAAGCGAGTATTCTGGGCTTCAGCAGGGTAAATAGGGCTGAGAAAAAGTATGAGGTAGAAGAACAAAGGAAAGTTATCCACCCTATAAATATTCTTTACACAAACAATCTCCCACAACCTTTTAAACTAGTAAGCATGTATTATTGTTATTTATTACCACCATCCATGTTTAACTGAGAGCAAACAAGCCCAGAGAATAGTTTGGTCAAAATTCTACAAATCTCGAATGGTTGGGTTGCATTTTGATCAAGTAACTTGAACTTGTGTGTTTGTACCATGCTATATGAGATGAGTCAGGCTAGGTAAGAGGTTCAGTTAGAGCAGAAATGAAGAGAGAAGTTGGAGCCAAGCACGGAACACTTGAAATCTAGTCTAAGAATTCACTAATTCTCGCTCTAAGTGCAGGCTCCTATGGTACTTAGCCCTGGAAGAATTCAGAAACCCCTTCTTGCTTCTTCTGAAGCCTCAGTAAGGTAGGCCAGAGGAATGGCCTTGGAGACCCTGCTGCGTGCCCCCAAGCTCAGTGGACGTTGGTCACAGCCTTGCAGACCCTGCTGCGTGCCCCTGAGCTCAGGGGATGTTGGTCAGTTAGGCTCCCACTAGCTACATCCTCTCCTGAAGTAATTATTCTATCACATTTCTTGGAAGGGAATTTTCATTCTTCTCTTGCCATGAGTTCTGGGTTGAGCTCCTAAGCTCTTTGTTGCTAGAGTGCCCTTTCTCAGCAACGATGCTTGATTCAAGGAAGGGCACAGGACTCAAGCCAGGCCAAAAGGAGTCAATGAAAAGTCAATTCCTCAAATTCCATTGAAGGAATAAGAGCCTCAGAATTGAGGGTACAACTTTGGCTGCCAAATTTTTACAAATGCAGTTTAGACTGAAGCCAATGCAGATCAAAGGCAAACGGAGATAACCAACTCACTGTCCCTTCTTAGATTTGAGCCTGATCTTATCATAAGCAATGCCTGACCTTCTCTGGACTTTTTGTTACATAAGCTATATAGTCTCCTCTTTTTGTCCCCTGCTTAAGACAGTTTTCTGCCTTTCGTAATCAGAAATATGGCAGGAGAAGGCCCACCTTCTTCAGAAAATGCTTTGACTTTTGTCCCTGATCCCACATATTTTAGGAGCCTGGAGAGTGGGACCCACGAAGGAGAAGCCATGTGTAGTGGTAGAGGGTGGGAATCTGGGGAAGATGAATGCCTCCCCAAGATCAGAGACAAGATAAATGCTTGAATCAACACACACCCCCTCAGAGGTATATTTAGTAAACTTTTTTCTCCCAGGGCTTGAAAGATCAAAATTGCTTTTTAAAAAATAATAGAAAGGAAACAGCCACTGCAGTTTCTCTCAACACTAGCCCAATTTCTTGGCTGTCACAATACTTCCAAATAACATGTGTGAGACTTTACCGGGCTGTCTCTTATGCCTTAAAACCTAAGGCAAAAATATAACAACAAAAATCTGTAGCTCCAGCAGCATAGTAATGTACACTCAGAGGTATCCTGAGAACTCTAGGTTCCTGGGTGGTTTATGGAACCTGATGTTTTCCCTGTAACTGCAAAAGAGCTCTGCGCAAATGTATCCAGGGTTAGGATCATGAGCCATGGCCTGAGTTCCTGGTTTCATTAGTGCCCCTGTGTAACCTCTGAAATCTGCCCGGTCTACCTTTACATCTATGAAAATCAGGGCTTCATAATCTCCCCTGATTATGAGGTACAAGGACAAGGCTGTGGGCAGGAGACAACCTGCTGTCCTTAACCCCTCCCTGAAAACACACACCCGAACAGCTATCTTCTGCACACGCTTCATTCCAGGTGGAATACAGAGCCAACATCATCCATTGCTTTAATGCACATTAGCCTTTCTATTTATAGTCTGAATCCCATTTTACACCTAGGATTTAGCCTCATTATTCTTTCTCCTGTGTTTAAAAAAATTGTTTAATCGGCTTTATTGAAGTATAATATACACACAGTAATGTGCAACGGTTTAAGGAAATAGGTGAGTTTTGACAATCGAATGTACCTGTGTAGCTACTAGCAACACTGCTGACACATAGAACAGTTCTGTCACCCATGGCGCTGCCCCATGCCACCGGCTCCCCCTCAGATCTGCCTCAGAGCCCAGCAACCACTGCTAGGCCCGAGCAAGCTGCCTCTGTCGTCAAGTATGAGTTGGGCTGTGACAGAATTTCACATACATGTAATTGTACAGTACATACCCTTTTATATTTGCTTCTTTCACTCCACAGAAAGCTTTTGACATTTATCATAATATTGTGTATATTTAGTCCACTTTTTATTGCTGAGTAGTGGTGCTCTGTGCAGACACAAATCATTCTGCTCCCGAGATCAGAGGCAAGACAAGACAAACATATGCTATGAATAACAGTGCTATGATAATTTGTGTACAATCTTTTGGTGCTCATGTGGTCATGTCTCTCGGGTAAACACCTGGAAGTAGAACTTTGAATTGCTTGTTAAGTACATGTTTACTTCATAAGAAGCTGCCAGATTGTTTCCTAAGGTGGCCGTACCGTTACCGTGTGTGCCAGCCACGTGGGGAGTTCCAGCTGCTTCACACCCTTGCTGATACTTGCTATTGCCAGTCTTCTTAGTCTTTGCCATTTCAGGGGTTATTTAATGGTATGCCACTGTAGCTTTAATTTTCTTCTCCATGACTGAGAATATTGAGCATTTTCATATGTTCCTTGGTCATTTATACCTTCTTTGGAGACATGTCTATTCAAATCTTTTGCCTATTTTTTGTTTCTTTCATTATTTAGTTGTAACAATGGAACTATATGTGAAAATACATAATGAAAATATAACTTGTAAGTATTCTGTCTCTCTCTCTCTCTCTCTCTCTATATATATATATATTCATATTCATTTTCTTGACAGTATCTTTCAAAGAACTCGGTTTAATTTAATTTTATGGAGACTAGTTCATGTCTTTCTACATTTCTAACTTCTGCTGGTTTCTTCACTTCAGCACATCAATATTTCATCTACCAATAACCACCCAAACCAAACCAAGCCAAAGAACCAAGTACCTTCAAAAGCCTTTTATGGAATTCATGTTCTTCCCAGCCTGCCTCTTCTCCTTACTTTACAAACAGGTAGCTTAAAAAAAAACAAACAAACAAACAAACAAAAAAAAAACCAAAAAACAAAAAACGGTTTTCCTGCTTTCACATTGTCTAAAACCTCATTCCTACTATAACCCAGACCCCTGTGGCCTCTCTGGGAGAGCCATGCCCAGAAGCGCTTCCTGTGATCTAGCACCTAGGTGTCTCTTGTCTCTTCTCTTTGACTCCTGGGGTGGGCTGGGGAAACCCTTTGATTACTCTTTGTAATGAGTCTTGCTTCCTCTAATACCCTTTTGTTACTGTCTAAATAATCACCACATCTATGTATTTCCTTAAAAATGATGGAGACAAGGTGGGGGAGCTAGCTCCACAGTCTAAGCGTCTGCGTAGGCAAGTGCAAGGACCCAGCACTGCATGCTGTGTCAGCCCCAACCCAGGCCTGTCCAGTTGGCCCCCAAGCCATGCCTGTAATCCCAGAGCTGGGAAGGCTGTGCAACAGGAGGATTACTAGGAGGTCCTGCAGCAGATACACAAAAATAAAAATAAAAATGAATGATGGAGACATTCTGATGACAGACACCTTTCGCTGGTATCCATTCTGAGTCACAACCTCCCAGTGAGGTTGCTTCTTGGCCACACCCCTCTCCTCCTCTATGTCTGCCTAATGAGCTCTTCGAGCTTTGTCCCTCCTGACCACCCTGCCACAGGGGTGAGTGTGAGCAACAGCTTTTTCTTCCATGTATTCCCTTTCTTGCTCAGCAAACATATACTGAGTGACCATTGGGCAGCAGTACTCAACAACAAAAGTGACTGACTTTGAACTGAGTGTCAGGGTGAGCTCCTCGAGGTTGGTGAGCTAAATCATCTGCCTCTGCAGTGTGATGGACATCAGGACAAAGAAGTGGTACCCAGACCAACTGATGGAGCTCCTGGGGGAGTGGCTACTAAGGATGTCAATGCCCGTGTAAGGCAAGTGAAGTACAGGAGACCTGGGCAATACAGAGAACTGCACTGCCTCTGGATCCCATAAATGCTACTCTTCACTGACATCCCTCCTCTCATGTATCAGAAATGAGTTCATAGCCATTGGCTGGATCTGCACATATGGCTGGACTATATTTCCCAGCCTTCTTTGCTGTTAGATGAAGGTATATACCTCAGTCATCACCAATGAGAGTGAACAGTGTGCCTCTCTCATGCTTTCTCCCTTTCTGGAGTGCTGAGTAGAGACAGTGATTGAGGGCCTGAAGAGAAGGGTGCCACAGGAAGGGAAGAGTTTGGGATTCCAAATGACAGTGGAGCACTCTCTAGGAAGCTTGAACAATTGGTCAGGAGGGCTACAGAGGCCACACAAGAACTTCTAATGAATTAAGCCATGGAAAATCTGATTATGGTGCATTTGTGAAAACTTTATAAAGTCTGCATGTAGGTTAAAAAAAAAAGAAGTGAAATACTGTTAATAATTGGTTATCTGTGAGCAGCAGGATTAGGGGAGGATTTCATTTTCTTTGCACTTCTCTCTGCCATTTCCAAATTTGCTTCAATGAATACATGTAATTTTTTAAAATGTATTTGGTTATTATAGGGTCTCACTACGCAGCTTGGACTCATAGTGATCCTCCTGCTTTCTGCTTCTCCAGAGCTGGGATTACAGGTGTGTGCTCCTAAACCCAGACTCAAGCCGGCTCAGCCTGCCCTGGGAGCAGGGCTGGTGCGGTGTATGGTGCTGGAGACCAAACTGCTGCTCCTGCTCTTGCCTAAGCTTGCCTAAGCAGGTGCTTTAGTTTGCTGAGCTATCTTGCTAACCACTTGTAACCTTATATTTAGTAAAATAAAATCTCTACATTCGGGTAGTAACATAGAGATTGTAAAAAGCATGCACAAAGTGTATTCAAGGAAATTTAAAGACAGAAGAAGAAAGAAAAATGAAAAGAAAGAAAATGCAATTCCACACTCTTTGAGAACCAGTCGCTCAAAGAGCAAGGTCAGAGAGCAGTCTGCAAGATGCTCCCATCCAACCTGTCTGAATTCCTACTCTCCGGATTCACTGGTCCCATCGTGTGCACTGCTTATTAGGGTTTGTATCCAGTTGTTCCCCAAAGCCTCATGTAAGGCATGGGGCAGAAGGGGCTCTAGGAGCTGCAGGTGGCTGTAGCAGAAGAGGGGGCTCAAGGGGCAGAATCAGAGAGGCACTTAAACTGGCAGTGCACCCTTCCCCAGGCCAGCAGCCTCTCTAGAAGCTGTGGAGCTGGTCAGCCTCTCCGCCACACCCTGAAGCACAGGGCAACAGTGTCTTTGATTGAGGTCCCCTCGGGCAGAGAGATGTTTAGAGAAGACAGGGGCATTGATCTTCTCTCCTGAGCAAATGAGGCTCCCAGGTCTTGCTACGTAATTCAGGCTGTTACAGACTATGAAACCTTCAGTAGCGTGAGCTAGATAAACCTTTCCTTCCCTCATTTTGAGTGTTAGGCATTTGTCCCAGCAATGAGAGAAGAGCCACTAAGACACTGCTGGTGGGTGCTCTTTCTCTGCCTATGTTCTTGGCAGGCCCCTCCTTAGGCCCTTTCCTTCTCACACCATGTCCCTTTTGAAGTGGCCTCATTCTTGCCGGGGCTCCCCAAAGTTGACCTTGCAGCTGACCTCCAAATCCAGAGGGCCCCTGCCTATGTAGCCTTGCAGGAAAATTCCATCCATTCCCACTTCCTCCTGGGGACTGATGCCACCCACCCCTTCAGTTCTGCCCAACCCAAAAGGATGAGGGTGTAGCCATCATCCTTGACTCCTCTGCTCCAACTGATCGCCCAGGGCTCCTCATTTCACCTCCTCAGCATCTTTCCAAAGCTTCTCACTCCCTTCATGCCCACTGCCAGGCTGTATGAATTGCTACAACTGCATGATTCATCCCCAATCTCTCAATACCCCCAATTTTTCTCTAAGAATTATGTCTCTCTAACTTAACAGGAAACAAGAAGCTATTTCGTGTATTCAGAAAAAGATATGAAGAATAAATACAAGTCGATATGCCTACATTTGAAATTAACTGGGAGCAGTTTCTGCTTATTTTCTCCTAGGTAAACATCTCTAAAACACAGATGCTAAATTTTTATGTTACACTTTTCCCCAAAAAGCCTCAGTGGATCCAAATTGCACTCAATATAACTTTTAGACTCCTTAAACTGACTTTTAGGGCCATTGTCGGCAGAGCAGCAGTTAGGAGTGCGGGCTCTGGCATCAGCCACTTCGCGTCACACAAGGTTTATCAGTTACTGAGCTTCTCTGGGCCTCAGCTTCCTTGCTGGCAAAATAAGGGTAGCGCAGTGGAGAGTTTGGGATTGCCTCACAGTGCTACTTCGCGCAAACCATAGTCTTCAAAACAGGTTTCTAACTCTTCTACCCCAAATTCCAGGGCGAGAGAGAAGGTGGGAGAAAGGTTGAAAAGGAAAAGAAGGAAAGAGAAAGAAAAGCTAAATAGAATTTAAGAATTCGCCAGGGGAAAAGGAGAGAAGACAGAGGAGATATGTCCAAGTGCAGGAAAAGCAAATAGTGAAAGAAAAAGAGTCAGGAGAGGTACCCTCCCGGCACCTGAGAGGGCCCTGCTCTGGAGAGAAGGAAAACTGGAACCGGGAAGGTCAAGACCGCTGGTGGCGTCCAGTCCCAGGGCTGGGCCTCCTGGGGAGGCGAGGGAAACACCGGTTGAGTTGACACAGTGTCACCTGGATAGATTCTGCTACTTGTTATTTGAGGGATCAGACAGGCATCGAACTTTCTGGAGATTAATTTTTGATTTATTGGTGGTAACAATGATTTATTCGGATACACCCCCAGGGCAAAGAAAGGGCTGTAAATATTTTAAATGCTGTTAGCCCGTGACAAGAAACATAGCCAGTCGGGGAGTATGGCAGATGGGAATTTCAAATGCCTTCCCTAAATTACTTACAGGCAAACTGTGAACACTTTGGAGCCGTTTAAGACACAGGCTGGGGGAAGGGAAGAGAAACACATACAATTGTTATCTTATTAACTCAGACATCTTGAGTTTTCTCTGCAGAGTCTGTTTGCTTTCCTCTGAGGACTGGATTGGATCAGATTTTGCAGCCTGTAGAGGTGAGACAGGGAAAGCAGGGAACGCTGGAGAGAGAGGGGCTGCACCAGGGTGACAGCACCCCCAAAGACCAGGCCAGAGGAGGCAGGAAAGCCCTGGACCAGAACCCAACACTGGACCTCCATTTGTCCATCTGCTCAATGGGGCTCTAACCCTGACTGGTGTCGTAGGCTACAGAACACAGCTACGAACTAGCTTTTTCCTTAAAAATGAGAAACAGCCCTGCAGCGTTGGTTCCTGCAGCTCTTGCTTCCTCCTGGTTCTTTTATTAGCCCTGATTGTCAGGGAGACGGACTGCCACTTCTTCTCTCTGAACAGGAACTGCGGCCGAGCAGTGGGCTCCAGCCTGCTTGCCGGGCAGAGGAAAGCAGAAGTGGATACCAGCTGGTCAGTGCCAGGGTCTTCATGGGCTATATGATCTGGACTCCTCTCAGGGAGCCAGCCACCTGCCTCAACTGTGCAACATTTCAGAAAATGACAAAGCCTCAGCAGTAAAAGTAAATAACATTTTAATGTAATGGTTTAACAAATCAAAATGAATGCTTTTTTTTTTTTTTTTTTTTTTGGTATAGGGTCTTGCTACACAGTTCAGACTCATAGTGATCCTTCTGTCTCAGCCTCCCCAGCACTGTGATTATAGGCCTATGCCACCACATCCAGTTCCAGGTCTTGCAAGGCCTATCTAGTATTCTGGGGCCAGCACGGCATTTAGTACCATGGATTAAACTTGAGATCTTGCACTTGACAGGCAGGTGCTTAGACAACCAAGCTATCTCCTCAGCCTTACTGCAGAAATTTCTTTCTTTCTTTCTTTCTTTCTTTCTTTCTTTCTTTCTTTCTTTCTTTCTTTCTTCCACTGAGGAATGAATTCAGGGCCTTTGCACTGTGCTATGACCCCAGTCCTTCTTGTATTGTTTCTTTTTTTTTTTGGCGGGCCTAGGGTTTGAACTCATAACCTTGTACTTGCCAAGCAGGCACTTGAGCCACAGAGCTATCTGCCCAGCCTGTATTGTTTCATTTTGAGACACAATCTCCCTAAGTTGCCCAGGCCCAGCTTGAATTTGTGATCTTCCCGCCTCAGTCTCCCAAAGTGCTGGGATTGCAGACATGTGCCATTAGGCATGAGGTTAAAATACCTAATTTAAAAATTAAGACAGGCTCAGTAGCCATCTCCTACAACAAGTTGTTATTCTCTGGTCCTGAGCACAACGGCCAGGGTTCCAAGGTGCATGAGATATGACCCAGGGCTTCATATGGGGATCCTGTCCACCTTAGAGACTGTCACTTAGATACGACACTTGCCACCCACCACTTAAAGGAGGACTGGTTGGTTTGGATTCAAAGTTATAGTCCATGGTCAGGAGATGGTGGCGTAGGCGCACAGCGAGGACCACAGCTCACATCCTGGCGGCCAGGAAGCAGAGAGAGAAGGCGGGGCAGAAGAGTGAGGTTCACCCCACAGCACCAGTGACAATGGTCTCTTCTGGCCAGACCCTACCTCCCTAGGAAGTCAACAGTGTGGCTCCTATAACTTGGTCACCTTCCAAAAGCCCAGCCTCCAAGCACCTGAGGCTGTGGAGTCCATTTTCTACCTGGACCCTCCCTGTCGCTGGGCTCAAGGCGTGTGGCCTCTTGTCCTCTGCCCTCCAGCTTTCCCACTAGAAGCAGTCTGTCACTGGCTCTCAAGCGAGATGGGCTGGATGGCGAGCTCTGCTCTGCTGCCTTGGGATAGTTGCTTAGCACTTCATGCCCTCAGTTTCATAATCTGTAACCTCGATCTTCTAATCTGTGTCGGCTTCCTTGTGTGTGTCAAGAGGAAGTGGCATGATCTACAGAAGTCACTTAGCAGAGGGCCTGGCTATAAGTGGCCAATAAATGCTGATTATTACATAAAAAGAATTCCCCGTAAATAGATATCCTGCTCTCATTCCCCAAGTGAGACAAACTGCTTGCTAAAATTGGTAGAGGGATGACCTGGGGTGACAGCTCAGTGGTCTAAGCTCCTGCCTGGCAAGCACAAGGACCCAAGTTCAATCCCCAGAACCTCAGGCGGGTGAGCTGGCCACTAAATCTAGGTGTGGTGCTGCATGCCTGCAATCCCAGCACTGGGGAGGCTGAGACAGGAGGGTCGCTCTGAATCCAAGGTGCACAGTGAGACCCTATACCAAATAAATAAAAGATCTTAAAATTCCTAGAGGGAAGGAGAAGAACTAAGCATGAGGCTTTCCTGGGAGCTCCTCCTTCTACTCCAAGGAGCTTCTTCTGCTTTTATTATTTTTGGTAGCAGGAATCAAGCTCAGGACCTCATGCTTGCCAGGCAGGCACTGCACCACTGTGCTCAATCCCCAGCTGTTCTTTCTGGTGTTAGACTAACTGAGTGTGGCCCGAGAGCCTCAGCCAGCCCCGCCCAAGAGAGTCAGGGGCCCAGCCCACCCTCAGTCATGCTGGGTGCCCATCCTGGCCACACACTGCCTGCAGTGGGCGCAGCAGCTCAGAGCCGCTCACCACAACCCCAGATGTCAGGCAGCTGGGCCCTGAGGATCCAGCGGCCCACAGCTCCCCAGCAGTGCTGTCACTGGCCCTGCTTCCCTTTTTTTTTTTTTTTTAAATTTATTTATTTATTTATTTATTTGCTTGTTGTGTTTGTTTGTTTCTTTATTTATTCATTTTGTGGCTGGCTCAGCCTGCCCTGGTGGTGGCGCTGGCGCAGCATGTGGTGCCGGGGATCGAACTGCAGTCCCCGCAGTTGCCTGAGCCCTCCTAAGCAGGCGCTTTAGACCACTGAACCATCTCGCCGGCCCCCTGCTTCCCTTTTTGAGTTGGACACTGAGGATCCAAGAGCTAAACGCATGGCTTGTTTAGCAAGCACATAAGGCCTCATCGGTACAAGCCTCCACCTAAAGCCCTTGCTCTCACTTTCCCTTTGTTCATTTTCCCTTGCTTGCTTTAATTTACTTCAAGCTGCCCTTAGATCCACTTTGGAACAAAGTGGGAAATAAATAAACACACTTGATTTGTATTTCAACAGCTTACCATTGTATATGTATATATTCTTGTATTTTTTTTTCTAAAAACGAGTGCCTGCTGATGCCTGCAAATGGCTGTGTTTGCCTGTGCTAATTGTGTCCCTGACTGGATTTAAAATTCAGAGTTCCAATGAGCACCCAGGAAGCAAAGAAACAGAGTGTCTCGATTTTCATACAAAAAGCAGGGGGGACCTTCAGCAGGTATCTGGTCTGGCAGGTCAGTTGCAGGCAGGGATTTCACCTTGAGCAACATCTAGAGCCACTTTTGGTCATCCCAGCCCGTGGCGGCGAGGCACCTGCCTTGGCCACCGTAGCCTGGTAGGTGGAGGTCTGGGGCTGTATTAGTCAGCTTTCTTGTTGCTAAGACACAATGCCCAGCACAATGCAGAGGAGGAGAGCTTTCATCTGGCTCATGGTTTGACAGGACTCGGTCCGTGGTTGGCTGGCCTCACTGACCAAAGCATGAATACCATTGTGGAAGGGTGTGGTAAAGCAAAGATGCTCAGTTCATGGCGGTGGTGAGGCAGAAAGAGGAAAACAGACTAGAGAGGAAGGGGCAGGGAGCATATAGAGTACACAAGGTCACACCGCACGACCCCCTCGCAGCCACCTGAAGATGTGCTTTACTCATCTTCTGAGTGTTCATTAACCCAGCCAACTGGCACATCACACTGAACAGTCACAGGAGTGCTGCTACAATGTTCCCTACAATGTACAGAACAGCTCCTACTGCAAAGAATGACCCAGTTTATTGTGTCAGCAGTACAGGGCAGCAAAAGGCCCAGTTGAAGTATGGATAAGAACAGAGAGAAGTAGCAGAGAGTTGTGGGTACCAAGGCTGGTCTAGGAGACCCGGGGTAGCCTCCCTGACCTCTGCCAAGAAGGCAAAGAGCTGAGCAGGCTCCATGGCCTCAGTGCCCAAGAGAACGTGGAGTCTCCTACTGTGACGGGAGGGCAACCTAGGGCCAAGCGTCCAGGTGGAGTCGGAGTTTTGTCTGGGAGCAGCAACTTTCCCTGAGCCCTGGATGTCCTCTGGTTGCCCCTGTGCCTTACTGTACTGGGAACTCTGCCCCATGGAACCCAGCACAATGCAGAGCCCAGTGAGGCAGAGGATCCGAGGGCTAAAGAATCCAGAAGGGACACTGACTACCTGGTGTGCCTCTACAGCCTGCCTCAGGCTGGCTGCACCGCCACAGCTTGTCTCTAGGGATGCTCTGCATGCCAGTCTTTCCTTAAAGGTTCCACTAATGATCTCTTTCAGGGTCTCCTAGGTTCAAGATGGTCACATCCTCACTGTAGCAGTGCTAGGTCCTGCACCCTGCCTTATGGTTTGCCCGGACCTTGCTATATTAGAATTCTCAACAAAAAAGAACTAAGAGAAGACAGACAAAGACAGACAGACAGACATTGGCTTGTGCTATCATGAGAGCTGAGAAGCCCCACTCTAGGCTGGACATCCAGGAAGGGCTGGTGTACTTCAAACACCTGAGAACCAGTGACAGATGGCATAGACTCTAGTGCAAGATGAAGGCCTGAGAGCCAGGAGGGCCCATGGCAAGAAACTGAGGTCCATCTTAATCTGGTTTCTACTGTTACAACAGAGTTCCAAGGAATAGGCCATTTATAAACAATAGTTGCTTCTTTTGACTCATAGTTCTGGAGGCTGAAAAGAACATGGTACTGGCATCTGGTGAGGGCCCCTCTGTCCCTTAGCATGGCAGAGGGGCACGTGAGCATGCGCAAGACAGAGAAAGGCCAGGCCTGAACCCTTCCCTTTCCTTAGGAGCCTGCTCCCTCCCTCACTGACCCAGTCTTGCAATGTTAGCCTTAAACCACTGGTGGGCAGGACCCCACCGAACCACCTGTGAGTGCCCCGCCTCTGAACGGAACCACAGCAATATCCAACTCGACAGGCAGCAAGTGAACTCAAACTGCCCGCACGCTTTCACTCTATTCAGTCCTTGGTGGGCTGTGTGCCGTCCCCACCACTCAAGACCCTGGCTTGTCCTGTCGCCAGGTGGGTCAGACACACATCTCTTCTGCAAACACCTTTACAGGTATACATAGGAATCATGTTTAGCTAGGTGCCTGGGCATCCCCTGGCCAGGTGAAGCTGATGCATAGAATGAGCTACCACATCTGCCAATCCCTTGGTAAAAACCACCTTTATTCATCTCCCTTCAAATTCCCCTCGCTGGAGGAAGGGACAGACACTAAGTCCTCCAGGGGACTTAGACTACATGTGCTCCTAGATACATTCATCGAGCATTTACCAAGCACCTGCCTGCCTGAAAGCCCTTTCCTGGTGCTTGGGATACTAAAGCCTGTCCTCTGATTGGTGCTGCATGGCACCTGCATGCACCCCACTTCTGGCCTCCTGGCTCCATGTCTGGAGTGTGTGTGACCTGAGCCAGGGCTGCTCCTTGGTGCCCAGCGGCAGCATCCTTGAGGCTCTCAAGCTAGGGTAGGAACCGCCAACCCAGCCCTGATCCCGCAGCTCCATCTGCAGCTGGCCCAGCACCTTCTGGCCCTCCTTGTCTTCCATTTCTCTTGGTTCCAAGCTAAGAAATTGGACTAGATAACCATCTTGCAGATTTTCTATACTTGGAATTAAAATTTTCTGGTCTGAGAATTGTCTGCTGTGCAAAGCCCAAGTTGGGGCAGCAGAAGCAGGCACTTTACCCACGGGCTGCATCCTGAGCCTGCGGGGCAGCACTGTGAACACGAGCCCACTGGGCCCCACCCCACTGCTCTGAGTCCTGCCTTCAAGCATGCAGGTGAGCACCTCTGGGCCCTTCTACCACCCTCCTTTCCTAATCACACTTTTCTCCCAGAACTTTGTCTGTTCCCTGCAGCCCAGAAAGCTGGAGGGATGCAGGGAAGGCATCCAAGGTGGCCCTGCCCGTGTCAGCTTCTTAGGCAAACACAGACACCAAGCTTCCTGAAAGCTGCCAGCCGGCAGCCACCGGAAACAAGCGGGTCTTCCCTGCCCTGGGGCAGTGCTCCTCTCTGCTCCCTTGGACTTGAGGGTGTCTCACATTCTCGAGGGCTCCCTGGCTTGGCCCTGGAGGTCTAGCTTTAGAAAATGGCAGAGACAGCTCTTGGGAGGCTGTAACAGGCAGATCACTGTGAGTCTGATCTGATCTAGTAGTGAAACCCTGAACATTTTGTAGACCCTTTCCCAAAAAATAAAAAACAAAAAGAAAGTGGTAGAGACAGAAGGATGGGTAACCACGCTACTGGCAGTGAGTAGTGCTGGAAATGAAGGAGCAGCACGCAGTGGGCTGCAGGCCCCAGTGCCGGGTGCCTGTCCTGATAGCATCTCCTAATCTTAGCCCCTCAGTGAGGCGCAGCTCCTGCAGCCCTGTGTGGAAGAAGCACAGGGGTGGAAAGTGACTTTCCTGAAGTCACACAGCTGGCCTATGAAAGATCCGGGACTTGAACTCAAGACTTTGGGCGGCACACCCTGAGAGCTCCCCACTATACCTTATGCTTCTCCCCTTACAGATTTACCCTGTTCTACAGCTCTGACCTCACTTTTCTGTCCAAGGGGAAAACTCAGGGTCAGGTGGCAGCTGCTATTTGTCAGCCTCCAATCTATCAGGGTCTCTAGGCTCTAGGGCGGGGAGCCTTTAGCCTGTTCTGGTCCCAGGGCTGGAGGTCACTCAGGGGAAGGGAGCAGGGGATGCTGGGCAGCCCATGCCTGTGGAGATAAGAAAGGAAGACAGCAGGGGTCTGGCCAGGGCCTGAGGAATCTCAAACCAGCCTTGCCTTCCCTGGACCATGGATGGAGCAGGCAAATGTCACTGACTCGCCAGCCAGGACCGGCCGCTTCCCCCTGCAAGCCTGTAAGCTGGCATAGGTACCTGAGAGTGGTAGTAGACACCTGTAAGGGACGGAGGCTGAGGCAGGAGATTTGCAAGTTCAAGCCACTTTGAGCAACTTAGAAGGACCCTGTCTGAAGAAAAGAAAAGAAAAGAAAGAAAGAAAGAAGAAAGAAAGAAAGAAAGAAAGAAAGAAAGAAAGAAAGAAAGAAAGAAAGAAAGAAAGAGAGACTGTCTGAAAACAAAAGCAGGGAGAGGGCTGCTAGGGATATAGCTCAGCACTTTGAGAAAGGGTGCACAGGTGAGAGGATGCTCTTGTCTCTCTTTCCCTGGCTAGAGTGGAGACTTCCCTCCATCCCCCAACTCCTCTCTTTGTTCCTCTTCTTTCTCCCATTCGGACTCAGTCATTGCCTTCATCTGTGCCCGGCAGACCCCAGTGCCAGTGTTATTGCAGCCTCGTTGCCTGGCAACATCCTCATCACTGCTGTCGGTATCCCCAGCCTCTGTGAGCTGCCCTCTGCCCCCTCCTCAGGCCTGGTGGTGGCACAGGAACCTTGTGCAAAGGTCCCTTGGAAGGGGCCTGGAATCTCTGTGCACTTCTGACCTTGGGAGTTGTGGGGTGTGGTACAGACGTATACAAGCAGGGTGCTTGAAATGTATTGAGAATGTGCACATTTTAAAAAGGCACAAAAATACGAGACACACCATCACTAATCTCACGCAAAATGCTCCCCCTCACTCTGAGCACGCTTCACGTTCTCACCCTTTTATGGAGCAGCTCTGGAAATCCTCCTTCATGAGTGTGTTTACAAGATGTGATCAAAACCACCTTGAATGCAGCTGTTGGTGTTGCTCAAAGGAAAGGAGCACTCACAAGAACAGGACCCGGTGTCCCCATCCACCTTATCCACCAGAGCTGGTACTGCGCAACTTCTGCCTCTTCCTCGAAGTCAAAATGGCTATAAAGGTGAACATTTCAAATCTGTTCAGAACAGGAAGGCAGCCATGACAACACGAGAGACACCCACAAAAGAGGTCTTCCAAAAGTGCTTCAGAAAGTGCTGAGAACAAGATGGGGAGATAGCTCGGTGGTCTAAGCACCTGCCTGGCAGGCACAAGGACCCAGGTTTGATTCCTGGTACCACATGCCATTCTGGCCTCGCGCTGAGCCAACCACCAAAACCAGCCATGGTGGCACATGCCTGCAATCCCAGTGCTGGGGAGGCTGAGACAGGCGGATCACTGCGAGTCCCAGCTGTGTGATGAGACCCTGTACCAAATAAATAAATAAATAAATAGAAAGTGCTAAGAACAACTAAAAAAATGTGTTCAAAAAAAGGAGACCATTTTGAGGGAGATTAATGGCTTTTTTTTTTTTTTTTTACTGTAATCAATGTTTTTAGCTTGGTTTTGAATCACACCCTGTATGTATTAAAATATGTACTTTATTTTAAATACAAGCCCTGGTTTTTATGAAACATACTCACACACATACATATGCATATGCCAATATTTTGAACAGAAAGTACAGGGTCTTTGACAGCAGATAACTGTTGCATCGGAGTGAGATTTCTGTCCAGAAGTTAATCACAGACAGTCCTTGGAGCAGGGCTGGGAGCTTTCTTGAGGCTCTGTGGCACAGGTAGCCCGTGAGTGCTGTAGGCGTGATGAGCCGTGTGCTGATAAATGCTGAACATCTGCAGGGGCAGGGAGGCAGGCTTCCATCAAGCCCGGTCTCCTGATGTAAACTTCCAGTTCCACACTAACAACACGAAGTCCCCAAAAGCAGAGTCAGGAAGAAGCGGTCGCCATCGTTTCTCAGGAGCTGGCAGACATCAGACCTCCAGTGTTGCTGAAGGATGCTTACTTGGAAGGATTGCTGGGCACGATGAGGCCCCGAAGCACCCGTGAGTTATCCTTTGGTGGTGCCCCTAGGGAAAGTGGCTCTGAAGAGACAGGAGAGGACTGCATCTGGCCTCTTCTCTGGACCATGTCTGGGGACTGTGCTGCTAGCTGCTGACCCCTCCAGATGACCCTGTGAGTCCCAGCCAGGGCATCAGGCACCTGAGCCATGCACACGTGTTGCAGGGGCCACTCCCCACTCAGACTTCCCTGCAGCAGTGGCCAGGAGACAGGATGAGTGACCTTACCAGTGTCTGAGGTCTCAAGGTGAGAACTTGAATTCGAGTCCCAGCACAGCTGCCCCAGGCTGTCCTGAGCTCAGTCTCCACCAGGCATGGGGAAGTGATCAGCCTTGAGCCCTTCACATCCTGGAGCTAGACACACAGAGCCTGAGCTCTGGGCCTCCATGTGTACTGAGCCGTGAGCTGTGCTGATTTTTATGTCCAGGCATCAGATTCTGGGCATTGGCATGGGCTCGCATGGTGGTAGGCATCTGCTTCCCACCCTGTTAGGCACTCCTGTTATCCTGCCCTGGCAAAGGTGCCCCTCTGTGCTTAACCACTCTGGAATGGAAGTATCTGACATCTTGGACACTGGGCAACATGTAGGGTGGACTCTCTCTCTCTCTCTCTCTCTGCCTTTCCCCTGATTCCCTGACTTGGAGCTGGCCTCTTCTGTCCCTCAGCAGCTCTACCCAGCATCTCATACACTCTCTGACACACATCAGCAGGGGCATAAATATTTATGACATGTAGCTAATGCAGTTGGCTTACAGGATTCCTAGAGCTTCTTAGGAGTTCTGGGCCAAGACGCCATGATGTGGGAGGGGTCCTGGATGGGAAGGCAGCAGCTATGGACACAGGGAAGGAGGCTCCTGGCCTCTCAGAATGTTCTGGAAGCCTGCCCTTCATGGAGGTAAGCTAAGTGTCTAAATTTTCAGGGAAGGTTGCCTGGTAGCTGTCACCATGGGCTGTGGGCTCTGAGAATTCACCAGCCTTTGAGCTTTTACTCCTTGGCTTTGCCAGTCCAGGCTTTGGGTTGGGTCGGAAATGCCTCTCAGCTTGGCTCCCAGGACTGAGGCCTGCTAGGTCTCCCTGAGACCTGAGCCCAAGGCAAAGTGGCCTAGGTCTTGCCCTCCAGTGCTCCCCACTTTCTCCACACTGCCATGTCAGAAAGCACAGGTGTTGCAGATTTCCAGGGACACAGCCGTGGGCTCGTGCACGCAGAGGACCCCTCCTTGCTCAGCCGGCCTTGCACTCAGCGCAGGGACAGATGCTTCCCCTTCCTCTGGACTTGGGTGAGTGAGGAGCCTGAGGGAGGGGCCCACCGGAAAGGAGTGGGGTGCCCTTGAGGGCCACGGCTTAGTTGACCTGTACTGGGGGTTGGGCAGGCAGAGGGTACATCCGGTTGGAGCGTTGTGGAGCCTGCACCCTGCCGTGGAGGAGGTGCCTTCCATCCAGACTGCTTGAGGCCAGGGCTCACTCCTGGCACCGTCCCATGGCCTGCAACCCTGCACCCTAAGCTGCCCCGCTCCCAACAGGGGTCATACACTCTGTGCCTCTGTTTCACCAGAATCTAGCTTCAGTCCATTTGCCCCTCGGGCCAAACTAGTTTCCTTTTCTCTCTCTCTTAATGGATCCTCTACTAGGAAGGAAGGAAGATGAAAGCATCAATGCTGGCTGTGAGGAGGTCCGCACCTAGAATCCCAGCACATGGGAGGCTGAGACAGGAGGACTGCTGCGAGGTCTAGGCCAGCCTGGGCTACATAGTGAGTTCCTGTCTCAAAGAAGAAGACAGTGTAAACACTGAAGACTGAAGACTGGGGACCAGCTTGGGAATCAACTTTCATTCATCTCTTGGCCTAAATCAGGACACCATCAGCTCCCACACACTGGGACCCCACGCCCACATGACCTTCTTTCTGTGTTCTCCTGCGCCCCAGCTGGGCCCCCAGCTGTGGTCAGGCCACAGCATTGATTTTGCTCCCGTGACTGTTTTCCCACAGACTGTTCACTCCCTGAAAGCTGAGTCTGCATGTGCCCTGCCTGCCATTGAATGTGGACTGCTTCCGGCATCCTGAACAGAACAGATGCTCAGGACTATGTGGAGAAATCTCCTGAGCCTGAAATTCAAACACCAAGGCCAAGCCAGCAATCCTGAGCATAGTGGTGGTGGTAGGTGGGGTGGGGGCAGAAGGAGCCCCACCTGCCTTTCTGTGTCTTCCAGAGGTGCAGAGAGCTGGGCGCTCTGTGCACTGTCCACCCTGCATGCGGCCAGCTGCAGTAAAGGGACCATGACTCCAGTCCCCCAGCGCCAGGGCCATGCTGGGTGATCAAGGGGAAAGACAGCAACAATGTTATAGTGAGCGGCTGTCACCTAGAACTGGATACTTCTCCTTGGGACTTTTAGTACAAAGGAGGGCAAAGTGGTGAGTGGAGCCCAGGCCCCTTCTAGGAACTCCCAAGCAGACAAGGAAGTGAGGACCACCATGCATGGAGGAGCAGTTTAGCCAGGGGACAGTCAGGACAGACGGTGTTCCGGGGTCTAGGGAGGGGAGGAATGGAGGCCAGGAGGCAGGGGAACTCGGGTCCTAGGCAGTGGAATGATGCACAAGACAAATCTGATGGTGGATCCAGAGAGGAAACTAATGACAGAGGAGAAGGGAGACAGAAAAAGAGGGAGGGAGGGAGGCACAGACAGACAGATGGATGGACAGATGGGCAGAAATAAGATCACACAGGCATGCTGAGCACAGAAGGTTGATTCCATGGGCCTAGGAAAAGGCAGATTTCACTAGTAGGGCAAAAGGGACAGGAGCAGTAGGATGGACCCCAAGTCACTCAGGTCCCTTGGGAGTTGGATGGGGACGTGGGCACTTGGTCCGTGCCTGGAGTTCTTCCTTCCTGCAAGATAGTTTTCAAAATTGAAAGATGATGTTTGTATATATTCAAGAATTAACAGTGCCAGCTGTTATAAGCTGACCTCGCCTGCAATGGGTTACTTAGATCTCAGACCCACTGAGGTAATTTCTTTGTAAATTAAAAATAGGGCATTCGAGGCTACTCAATAGTTTAATATTACAACCTTAAGCCCACATGTCTGGGAAATTCCTCCTGAGGTTGATGAGTTCTTTGTATAACTGCCAGTAGCAAACAGGACATGATGTACTAACCTCATTGTCTAGAACAATCTGCCCCTTGACAGCAGGAAGTAGCTAGAAAGACTTTGTTGCCCCTTTCCTATAACTCAAAGTCTGGAATGCTAAGGCCCCCAGCTGTGGGACCCCTTCCCCAACACCACCTCTGATGTTCTGGGTCGCGCCAACCACAGCTGTGCTGCAACCTTGACTGTTTGCACCTGGCTCATTTCGCATGTAGCTTTGTTTCAGCCTGCTTCACGGACCTGTACTCTGTGCCCCAAACACCCTGGCCCAGCCAGGGACACTTGATGGCTCCCCTTCCCCATTTCTGCCTGCCCAGAACACCCCACCAGCCAAGGACACTTTGTGACTCACTGTCCTCCCTCCACCCTGAGGTTTTCCACTTTAAAACTGTGCTTCTCCTCAACCCGGGGCCGCACTCTTGTCTGATCCCCAGGAGAGCGCTGTTGCCACTGAGCTCAGCTAAATAAAGTGCTCCAAATTCTCCTTTAGTTTTGGTGGCTATTGTTTCACACTGTGCCACACCAGCAATGATGGCCATGTGTGGTGGCACATGTCTGCAATCCCAGCCCTGAGGGACGCTGAAGCAGGAGGATGGCAAGTTTGAGCCCAGGCTCAGCAATTTAGCAATTTTCTCAAAAGAAAAACTGATAAAAGGACAGGAGGTGTGGCTTAGGACAAAGGCTTTGGGTTCAATCCCCAGACCAGAAAAAAATATGTACAAAAGATAGCTTGAAAACTGGACTCTTTCCTACCTTGGCTCTTAGTCTGTCATTCCCTGCTTAGACTCCACCTGAACCTGTCTCTCATGTTATCCTTCATTCCAGAGATTTCCAAGAATATAAAAGCTTATATTTTAATGCAAGTGCTACATGTAAAATAAAAAATGCACCAGCAACCATTCCGTGTGCCTATAACACTGCCATGTTATTTCTTATGGCTTTATTATATTCAACAGCATGCATGTGACATGTTAGTTTGCCCAGGTCTATGTTGACAGCCAGTTAGCTTACTTCAATTTTTTTTGCCTTCTAATTAGTGCAGAGGAAACATTCTTGAATGCCTATCAATTAAACAGCTGTGTCAAGGGGCATGCAAACTTGGCACCTGACAGTTGTTCCCAATGGCCGTTCTTCTGTGTCACCAGGAGAGTGATTGTTTCCTCCCCACCAGTGTTAAATTCAGTGTATTCTATCTGCGCCAAGGGAAGGGACCATGGACCATTGTCTGATCTGCCTTTCCTTGCCCCCCCCACCCGCTCCTTTAAAGGCATTTGTTTTCATTCCTTCTTCGGTGAATTATTTATGTCTTGTCCATTTCTGTTAAAGCATTGGTGTTTCTCTTATTGGTTTGTAGGAGCTCTTTATTTATTAAAGTAACATCATTTTATACCATCCTCCAAATGCTTTCACACTTCGTGCTTTTACTTTTTATGGTGGCTGTGGCATTTAAGCTAGGTTGTCAGCCTGATTGGCTGGATTGCTGCCTAGGGACCTAGTAAAGAAAGCACTCTCTCAGTGTTGGGTCAGTCACGTGGGTGTGGCTCTGGACACGGTCGCTGCCCCTGCCTCTTCTCTGTGCTGTGCCCTCCTCTGCTTCCCAGCTGCCACAAAGCCAACACCCTGCTCCACCAAACCCCTTTGCCATACGTGTCTGGTCGGCAGCAGCTGACCACGGACTACATCTTCTGGAAGGGTGAGCCTAGGTAGATCTGTCTTTTTAAGTTGCAGGTGTTGGGGTATTTTGACCCAGCAATAAAAAATTAATACAGTGAGTTTTACAAAATAGAAATGTGTAGTTTGGGGCTGGGGAGATAGCTCGGTGGCATAAGCATCTGCCTGGCAAGCTCAAGGACCCAAGTGAGTCCAAACTGTGTAGTGAAACCCTGTACCAGAAAATAATAATAATAATAATAATAATAATAATAAAGAAATGTGTAGTTTTTATGTGTGTGGTTTGGCTTATTAGTCTTTTCTTTTATGACTTCTGGATTTAGGCCATACTTAGATCCTGTACTTTTCAAAGTTATAAAAATACACTCACATATTTTCTTTTGGTATTTGCATAGATTTAGTGATTCACTTTTATTTTAATTATTTGATGTTATGGTTTCCATCTAGATGTCCCCCCCCCCCAGTCTCATGCTCTCATAGGTGGAGATTTTGAGAGGGCTGGATCACAGATGTGTTCATGTCAATATCTATTAAGGGTGTGTGATAACCAAATTAGTCCGCTGATTGATCTATCATAGTTCTGGGTGTGGCCAGTGGGAAAGACTAGTGGCAACGCCCAACAGGCTTGGAGCCTGGATGGAATAAAAGGGAAAGAGAGGCTCGTGGCCTCCCGCTCTGCCATGGACTGTTTCTCCTCTCCTGTGTCACCCTGCCTTAGCCAACCATCTATGGACCAAAAACCTCCATGAACTGTGAGCCAAAATAAACTTTTCTCTCTTCAACTTGTGGGTGTTGGGATTCTGTCCCAGCAACAAGAAAACCAACTTAGAATTTGGTGACACGGAACAAATTTCCATTTGGGAAAGACTTTTCTACACCAAACTATGTTGCTGAGCTTTCATATTCACCAATTTCTATACAACATCTCCTCCTTTTGCTCTGTGAACTGTTATTCTACCACATGAATTACTCTAATGTTTTAAACAGCCACCAAATACGGATTGTTTCCTTCTAGTGTGTCATTACAAATAATAATGTAACGAGCACTCACCTCAAAGGCCTCTAATTCAGCTCTCGATGCTTCCGGAACTACTGTTGCTTACAGATCACTCTGGGATCTTGTTGAAATTCAGATTTGGATTCAGCAGGTCTAGGGTGGAGCCCTGTCATCTGCTTTGCTTGTAAGTTCCCAACCCTTCAGATTTCCGCCTGCATTTTCTGTTGTCCCTTCTCCAGGCAGATTGTCACTCCTCCAGCTGCCCCAGGGAGTTGGAGAGGGTAAGGGGTAGTGAACCGCCCTGCCTTGACTTGTCCCTTTGAACTCATCTCTGCTGCCCACCCTCCTTGCCTGCGTGTCCGAGCAAGCCTTCCGGGAGCTCCAGGTCAGACCAGGCCTCTACCACCTTCCCTTGATGAGCGCTCCCTTCCAGCCATCAGTGGCGGACAGGAAAAGCCGGCACAGGAGGAGAGTGCGAATCCCCGCAGAGCACTCTGCTAAAGCAGCAGCAGCAGCTTTGATGTGCAGGTTTGCCTCTTTCCATGTGTAGACTCTCCCTCGCCCACAACCAGCTCCCCACTAACAGAGTTAGGTTGCTATGCGCCGAGGTCGGGCACCATTTTGTCCAAATGGGTACAATACACGCAAATAATACAATACACGCAGACCATTGCAAACTGTAACATAATTATGAGGAAACAACGAGTTCTCATGTTTATTATCTTGGCTTTTAGAATCATTTGTCTGCTGCATGATAAGTTTTCCACGACGGCTCTGTATCTCTCTCAGAAGCCTGCATGAGCCAGCTCCAGCTGGCCCTGTTTGGAAAGCTAGAGTCTCTGAGCCTCCCGGGAGACCACAAGCCAGGCTTTTCTCTTTGGAGACTCTTGCTTCCTGTAACCTTTAAGACTCTTTCGGTCCAGCCAGGTCCACGCTTCCAACGACGGTGTTTTTCTGCCCCCTAGTGGCAACTCTTGCACTCTGCAGCTTCCCGGAATCTTGGTCGCGCAGCAGAGGAAAGCGGCTCAGCTTCGGGATCCCAAAGCCCTTTAACAGGTCAAACAGGCTCCCTCTTCCGCTCCAGGCTTTTGGAACCCAGAGGTAGCCGGGTCATGCGTCCAGGGCCTCAGGCTCCGGGGCTCTCTCAGCATCCCCAAGTCGTGGGTTCTCACTGCCCTCTGCGGTGGGCCGCTGGGAAAGTGGAACACAGTATCACAGTGGCTCTCCCCGTGCGTGCACCTGCAATGTCGCCCCATGGGGGCATTCGAGAGACCTTTCCACGGAGCTACATCCTTAGTCCCCTCCTCTTTGAGATAGGGTTTCATTAAGTTGCTAAATTGTTCAGTCTGGGCTCAAATCTGAGATCCTCCTGCCCCAGCCTCACGGAGCGCTAGGATTACAAGTGTGTGCCACCATGCCATTGCTTGGAGGAATTCTGACTGGAGAGAGAGCTGCAGTGTTGTGCCGTTTCTGCTTCGGGGTCCCACGAGAGCCTCTCCAGACATGTGCATTACAGCCTGGGCTTCAGGAGCCACGGGGGAGGGGGGATTAGCACAGCGCCAGAATTGCCTTCTTATACCAAGACCTTCTGGCCAGAATAATCCCAAAGGGGCCTGGGGCTTCCTTGAGCCAGTGACCTTCCAGCGCCCTGACCAAGACCGCCAGTGGGAAATACTTTTCACGAGGGCCCTAAAAGCCCTGGACTCATGCACAGAGATGGTTCGGTCAGCAAGACGCACTCTTGCTCCGCGCAAGGCGTTGGGCGCTGCTTCTTGGTTTGTCCTCCCTAAGTAAAAAGCTATAAGTTAATGGATCAAACAGACAGCACAGCTCGCTAACTACTCGCCTAGGTCAACCTGAGGACCTAGGTTCACACGGAGAAGAACCAGGAGAGGCAAGAAGGTAAGGCGCTTGCCGCATAGCCAATCAGGGGCCGCCCGTCCAGGATCGGGGGCCCAGGCCTGAGCTCTTCTCCCGGCGCTCGGAGTCCTGCTGGGCTCTGGCTCCGGCTTCCTCTGCTCTCCCTGGGGTCTGGCCGGCTTCGGACGCACCCTCAGGACCTCAGAGCATCCCCGAAGCCCTGGCTGCTGTTCAGTCCTCCCTAGTGAACTTCTATTCCACCACTAGGCGGCAGCAAAGAGAAGCAAAAGGCGCCGTGGGTGGGGAGGAGAAGGGCACTGGCGGCTGCGTGGGTCCTGGGGTTCCTTAAGCGTTTTCGCTGTTTGACCGAAGACCTTTGGAAATTTCAAATTTATAGATCATACAGGATCCACTTAAAACTGAACAGTGCCTGCAGCGATACAGGTTGGGCCAATCCTGATGAAAATTTAAGTCCGTGTCATCTACCTAGATGGTTTGGGGGCACTATTTCAAAATGTTTAAAAACTCGAATCTACTGATCCAAAAATTCCACTAATAGGAATTTAGCGTAAAATATTAATTATATGCACAAAGATAGTTATAACAAAATTATATATTTTAATGAAAAGGTCTAAATAACATCAACGTGGAATTAGTTTTAAATTTCTTTTCTTTTTTTTAAACTGGAGAAAACAGTTTGTATTTAGAATTAGCCAGGTGAATTCAGTTTAGATGATCCCAACTTTGATGGCAACATCCGGTGCATCAAAATTGGGAACAAGTCGAGTACATGCCTCCTTTTTCCCACCAGGACTGATTAGGGTATTGACTTGGTGACATTGATGTCACAGGGCTTTGACATCCACAGTGAACATGAGTGTGTTGTTGTACTCAATCTTCCTCATGGCTGACTCTGGAATTGATGATGGCATAGTGGTCAAGCTTGTTTTTCCTGAGGGTGCTCTTCCAAGGGTATTTGGGCTGTCTCCAGAGCTACAGTATCTTGGAACGGCAGAAGGTAGGTGGTGCTCAGACCTTCTTTTTGTGGCTGTGGATGCCTTTCAAGCACGGGCTTCTTGGCCTTCAAAGCTTTTTTTTTTTTTTCCAGTACCAGGGATTGAACTCAGGACCCTGTGCTTGCCAGGCAAGCACTTATTCTACTGAGCTATCTCCATGGTCCTTCAAAGCTTTTGAGGGGGATTTATTCTTCCCCTTTGGCGCCATCTTGGTTAAAAGGCTCGCTCAACCTTAAATTTCCAACATAACAAAGAAGATACAATCATGTAGAACATGAAAAGTGGTTTACAAAAGAAGATAGATGGTCCCACCTCAGCGGCATCAAGCAGCCAGGGAAGCTTCAGGCAGCAGGATGAGGTGGGATTGGACCCTGAAAAGAAGAGTCATTTGTGTCTTGGGGAGACCCTCAGCCCATGCGGCCTTTTTATGCTTCAGTGCGGCACTCCGAGTGGGAGCAGGAGTTGTCTGAGAGGTGGGATTTTCCAGGGCTTTTAAATAATCTTTCATACCTATAATAGTTATGATAAAAATATGTTTTGTTGAGCCACTAACCCGTTGAAGGACATGGGGACTATTACAGATTCTTGGCTATCACAGACAAGATGCTGCTGTAGGGCCAGCCAGCTAGTTCAGCAGACTAAAAGTGCCTGCTTAGGCAGGCACAGGGACTGGGGTTCGATCTCAGGCATACCATGCCTGCCCAGTCTGGCCCCCTGAGCATGCTGAGACAATTGAGACTGGGTGTGGTGCCACACACCTGTAATCCCAGCTCTTGGGAAGCTGAAAACAAGAGGATCACTATGAATCAGTTCTGTGTAGTGAGACTCTATAGGCCCTGTACTAAATACATTAAAAAAAAAAAAAAAGCTGCTCCTATTAACATTTGCAGATGGTTTTTGTCTGAATGTAACTTTCCAAGCCTCTGACATAAATGTCCCAGAGTACAATGGAGGCTCTGTTTACTGGCTTAGCATGAGCCCGACATGGGGTGCTTGGGGGGGCCCTCAGAAGGCATGTGTGTTCTGTCATAGGGCAGGGTGTTCCAGGTGACTCCTAGGTCCTGAGGGTTTACACTGTCACTAAAATTTTGTTTCCTTGTTCTACCGAGTTCTGTTTTTAAAATTGGATAGTGGAGTCTCCAACTATCGCTGTACAAGTGTCTAGTTCGTGTCCATCAACTTTTGCTGCATGCATTGGGGGCACGTATGTTTATAATTGTATCTTCCTAGCACAGTGACCTTTTGTCATTATTCAAGGCCCCTCTTTGTCTCTAGCATCATACACTAAAAGAATTCATAGTTCTTTGCCCAAGATTCCATCATTCATGCACATGTGTCTCCCCAGCCTCTCCAGCTGGGTCCAGGAGCAGATGTAGAAGGAAGATGATTGATGAACCATTTTCTTTTCAAGAGCTGAGGAAGTATCTGTGCCAGGCTGGTGTCCCTGGTCCTTGATGCCTGGCCAGGGCCCAGCTGACTCCTGAGGACCCCCTGCTCTCCTTCGTGTTACCCAAGAGGGAATAACTGCAGAAGCCCAGGGACAATCTCACCACGCATTCAGCATGGCGCAAGTGTCCACACAGGCCCGGAGTCTGTACGTGTTAGAAGTACAGAGATGAATGAGACCCATTTCTTTCATGAGCAGCTCAAGCACTTACAAAGTATATAATGTAAAGGACACATGCAAAATATTTAGCTCAAGAAGTTTTATAAACTGATTTTTTTCATAATTTATATGGTAGCAACACTTGATTAAACCTGAAATTACTTGGTGGCAAAGCCTGGCTTGCACTGACACAAGGCAATAAATTTTAGCTTTACGCACTCAGGTTGTGAACATTCATACATTTCACTGCAGAAATATGAAAGCGTTTGCTTTACAGAGGGCAGCCCCAGACCTCACTGGAGTTGTTACATAAAGCGCAATATCTCCACTAAAGTGTCTCCCAAAACTCTGAACAAATCCTGAATTCCAAAATACACCTGGCCTAAAGATTTCTGAGAAAGGACTGTGTACCTGTGTGTCCTTCAGTCCCTTTGGTCCAGGAGAAATTCAGAGGCTTGAGGTTTATGGCCACTGTAGAAGCCACAGTTCTTCCTGAAAGCTGACAAGGCCCTAAGGTCTGAGTCTCAGGGCCACAGCTTTGTTTTGCAGATTTGGCAGGCTGTGACCTTTGAGCTTGCACTGTTGCAGAGCCTTGGACTGAACCTGGCTGGCAAAACTGCTGTACTGTCCTCCCGCATGGCCTAGGGTTGGATGGGCCAACTTTGAGAATGGTGGCCAAAGGGATGTGAAGATGGCACCGGTCTGCAAGCTGAAGTAACAACCTGCTAGAAAATTTCACACCAGAATGCAGGGCAGGGAATACACTGGCTCACGCTTTTGTGAAGCCGTGGCGCCTCTTCATGGGACACTTTCACTGGGGAGAACATGAGGGATGCTCTCTTTCCTACACGTTTTCCCAGCAGCCCCTTTTCTCTCTTCCCTGAGGTAAGTCAGCATTGCCCAGGGTGGCACATTGACCACGATCCCTGCCCCCTCCTTCATTTGCTGGGCTCTCTGGTTCCTGTCCCTGTCTTGTTGTCCTCGCTGGCCCCTATGTGACACTGACACTCAGTGTGGAGGGCATCCACCAGGCCACCCACAGTCAGGGGTGTGGTCAGTGGTGATCCTGCTGATCTAGAAGTGGCCCGGCCCACCACTCCCAGCCTCGACACCATACTGCAAGACAGGTAAGCCAACCTCAGGGCCATGCAGTTGGCCTCCCCAGGACTGGGGTCTGTCCTCACCCATTCTTGCCAAGACAGACTCAGGCCCTCTCCTATCTGTTCCATATTTTGCCCCACACCCTGAAGACTAAATAAAGACCAAAGCATAGAAGAGCCTCTTACCTCAGTTACTCTTCTCTCGTTGCTGAGACAAATACCCAACACCCAAAATGAAGAAAGGAAAGATTGATTTAGCTCACAGTCAGTGGAGGTTTCAGTCCATACTCAGCTGGCTCCAGGGCAGACTGGCACATGGCAGAGAGCAACCATTTGTGATGGCAGCAAAGAGCAAAAGGGAGGAGTAGCGGCAGTAGTAGCTGCAGAGAGCAAGTCTGTCTCCCCTAAGTCACACTCAGGCCATCTGTCCCAGGCTGGGTGTAGCACTCACACCCATAATCCCAGCAGTGCTCACACGCATAATCCCAGCAGTGCTCACACACATAATCCCAGCAGTGCTCACACCCATAATCCCAGTGGATCATGAGTTAATCACAAACTCTAGAAGTCCTCCCCATGACTGCATGAGGCTTTGGGGGGACAACTAGACACAAACCATAGCACGTCTCCACCAGCTGCCCTGAGGTCACAGAGGTACCCAAGACATAGAAAACAAGAGTCTCTTATTTTAACCCAAACAGGTTGTTTCTCACTCTAAAACAAACCTGTGCTTGCTTTGAGACGTTGAATTTTGGTTCAAGGCACAGCTCCTGGAGCTTTCACACAGGGGCTCATGTCCAGCTTTTCTGTTTTGCCAGCCAAGAGACCTCAGGCAGATAACTTACTCCCCCATCTTCAGGGCCAACTTCATGGTGTGTTTCACCTATGTCATGTGCTCAGGCCAGAGACAGGCACACAGTAAGTATTACTTGTGTTTGTTATTGTTATCTTAGTTAAAAAAATTAATTT